>WOVY01001767.1:0-284738 GCA_013436015.1 Rhipicephalus annulatus | reverse complement strand
CATTATGTGAAGGAACATGGATTCATGTTTAATCAATGATTTCTATAATGTACTGATATGAATGCAACTAACTGAATATGATTGATAATTTTTGCTTGAGAATTTAGAGTTATGAACACATCACACTACCCAGCTGCATCTTGTCCAAAACAGTGGCAAGATAGGCTAGTTTCTGTAGGTGAGAGTAGTAATGAGCAGTGCAAAGTAACACAAGAAACACCAGTAACAACAGTATGGGGGCAAGCACAGACTCCCAACTGTCAATTTATTGCACAAAAGTTCGCCTGAATATCAGTCGACAACTCGTGCCAATGAAGGTCCAGTTGGGAATGAACAAGTTACGAAATCAAAAATGCCTGCTTTCATAACAGGACCCTCATTCACATAAAGTATGCAGCGATAGGCCCCTACAAAGGTACGTCACAGCATGATGTCACTGCACATGTAAAAGGTGTGGCTGAAAAAACCACTCCCGCTGGTGGCTCAGCCCCGGTACAGTCGTGCGGTGTTTGGGGCAAGTTTTTAATTTCAAAGCTTACACTTCACGTTACAATGTCGACATTAGCTGTAGTATGTGTCAGCAAACGTCTAGCTGTGTGGTAACTGTGTGGTAAAATATTTGCCACGCTGTCTGTTATCTTGAAGAAGTGAACACACGTAATGGCCTGTGCGAGGAAACAGCGGCATAGTCTTCAAAAATGTGCACTGTTGATTGCGGCATGTAGTGTGCATTGAAAGGTATTGAGAATATCGGTTCAACTGAGAATATTGTGTGTGGTGGTGCAGTGTCCATAACAATGTGTCTGTTTGCCAAGACGTTAGCACTCAGGGCAGGGACCGGTCGATGAAAAAACTTGATTCGACATTTTAGTCAAGGTAAATATGCACTTGACGCGACCATCTGCGAGTGGGTACATCTCGGGTTTGCGCTGTGTGCAGAAAAAAATTGCATGGTCACCGGGCTGGAAGATACCTTGTTTGTGCTGAAACAGCCAAACACCTGATATGAGTAGATGAGAAATATTAACGCATCAAAACTATAAGTGCTTGCATCAGCAACTACACAACAGCGTGATAACCGCACCCCTGCCACACAGCAGCGAAACATATTTTGAACATGCTGGCAGTGTATTATTTTATAAAAAGCAACTCTGGCAGATTACAAAATCTCACATTGTGCATGCAAGTTTTCTTCAAAGTCAGGCATACAATGTAGGTGCTGGCCGGTACATTATTAGTTACAAGCAAAAGCGTCTTGCAGGTACACATGCAGATTGCACGAACACTCTCTCTCTCTCTACACTAGGCACACACATTATATCTTTCAACAAGCACACGCCACTGTTTCGGGGCATAATAACGCTCTACCGTGAACTTATGCTAATCAACCCACTTAGGGTTGGCTAGGTGAATCGAGCCAAGTTACAAATTGTATCGCCCGCGAACGTAACAAAATGCTGCTTTGCATCAAATGGCACTGCAGGTTCGTTTAATCAAAAACGTAGCAAGCGCCATGTGCGTCTTCCTCACTACATTGCACATATGAAAAATCGATCACCATACACATGCATGTTGCCGCAGTTGTCTCGAATTAGCTCCAGTAAGGCCCGCCCGATGCGCCATGGCTCTGCTGGCGTTAGCGTTGTCAAAGCGAATCGGCAACCGCACATCGCAAAGGCGCGTAAGGTTGCCGTTTCACGACGCCTCGTTCGAGTGCAGCAACACACACTTGCACTGAGTGGCATACTTGGTCTACATAAAAAAGTGTCCTCCTTACCTTTAGTTCTTTCCACACTGTCCTGAGGGAAGCAACCACAGGCGTCAGCCGTCACCTCGGAGTCCTTCGAGCGCCCGCCAACCCGCCGATTCTTGGACGACTCGCACTTGATCCGCACTCGAACAACCGCGGGAATAGGGCGCAATCTTAGCACATCTTACGAACGAGGAACGGCCCTTCCTTGCGTAAATTTAACATTTCGTGCTCTCGTGTGTAGCAGCGCGAACACATGAGAGATGCAACAAACGGTATGCCTACGTTAACAAAGAAGACAAACAACATGTGGCTTAGCTGTGAATGATTTGACTGGATATCTGTGTGAGGAAAATAAAAAAAAAAACATCTGTCGCTGCTATAAACTGAAAAAAGTACGTTATCTGGCAAAATAACTTTAAAAAGTGATAAACGGTTATTCAAAAAACATGTTACAACTTATGAATATTTCCAAAGGTCTGTTTTGTTTTTTGTTCTAGCAGACGACAGCCTCCTACTGCTTCTACGACTAACGTTGTGCGGTTTCACGTTTGGTGCGTGTCGCCGACGCAAAGCTCTACAGTAGTGATATCAGAGTTATCAACTCTCAATGAATCATAGGATGGCTACAAAGCAGTAACATTTTGACATAGTTCAGTACGCAATCTTTCAAGGTATGACATTTCTTTGCTCTGAAGCAAATCGAAGCAAGCCGGCCGGCGCAATCAGCTGATGTCGCCGCTACGCGAGGCATGGTCGTGCGCAATAGCGTCGCGCCCCGCGCTCGATTTGTCAATCAAGCGATAGAGCTACTAAGTGGAATACAGCTAGATGCAGGGATTAATGTCATATCATTCTAATTCCCTGTAGTGGCCGAGTCAATCGCAAGGGAGCCCCGGAAACAACCTTCAACTGCTCAAGCTTGTGTGTGGGTGTAAAAATACTTCTTTTCATCCGCGGCGGGGCAGCAATCTATAGTTGAAAGACATGCGAAAAGCATCTGACGTATATACAATCACAAAACATATGCACACAACAATAGATACGATCGCATATCGTACATAAATATGCCAACACATAGCGTGTAAAAAGCGAATTTATATACATAACTTACACACGCACCACCCTCCACCGCGATTAGCTTAGCAAGCTAACGCCCTCAGTTCACGTACACGAGCTCAACTGAGTGGCGCAGGTTCGAGTCCCGCCAAGTCAATTTTTTTTGTTTTTTTCAAACGTTTTATTGTACTGTTATCTTTTCTAATGCCTTATTGCGTTCAAGTACGTACGTAGCAATATTGCGTTCAAGTACGTATGTGGGACTGTGTTTTTTGCGCAACAGTTATTAGTATTTTTATTTTCATTATTAATTTTTTAATTTATTTGATATTATAACAAAAGTAAGGACTAAGGGGAACATTGGGTCTGCTTGATTGTGAAGGGACTCGAGAAGTGAGATAACTCAAACAAAAAAATTTATTTGAGATAAAACTGAGCATTTCACAGCCGGGACCAGTTTTCTTCAAGGGTAGGCCCTAGGTATGCGCGAGACTTGCTATATGACTCATCTCAAGCTGTGGCAGTTGAGGGAAGTCAATATCACCGAGAAGCAGTTCCAAAATATATTTGGTTGATGTCTTTTGATTCCTCCAAAATAAGGGCTGCACAATTGTGATCGAGCCAAACCAAGAATTGCGGGCACGAAGTCATGAGACAGAAAATGAATAACGTTTATTGTTTGAAAAATTGCCTTTAATAAAAGGAAGAGTTATGGAGTGCTACGTAGCTTAACTCGCAGTAGGAAATATATATATACATATAGATAGTTTAAAATGGACAATGTTGCACACACAGATATTGGTTAAATTTCTTTGCAGCACAGTTGAAGCATCTATGTAGAACTGAAGCATCAAGAGAAGCTCATGCGTCCTCACTTTATTGCGCTTTACATAGCTTGCATGCGTCCATGCAGCCATGATATGATATATTTTAAAGCATTTGTTTAACCTATAATCTTCTTATTCATTAAAGCTGGCCCATAAGTTGTGTCTTATGTAGCACTACAATTAAAGTGTAATCTGCATGGTGGTCTGAAACAATGCTTTTGAAAATCTCAAAACAACCCAGCTCTATACACGACCATCCGAGCATCAATGATAAGCACCATTATATGTCCGTACATATCAGTTGTGCTCTCATAATTATTTTTCTGACCACTCCCTCTGCCCCTACCTCGTTTCTTGTCGTGAAGCTGTGGCAAGTTGTGCATAGCTTGTATTTATAGTGTAGGAGCACATACTATCAATAAAAATTATTTTTAGGCTACATGCAATTAGTTTTCATAGATTTTCATTTCTTTTGTCGGTGCTCAGGAGAGCTCAGCTCATGGTCGATATTTTAAAATGACATTTCTCTTTGCCAATGTTAATGAGAACAGTTTCATTAGTATTGACAAGTTCTTTCACAATGAATTTAATTCTCATTATTATTGTTTCTACCGAAAAACGAGCCCATGAAGTTATGCTTTTTTTTGCTTGATTTGTTTTCGTGTGACAGCATGCAAGTAAAATGACAGTTATTATCATTCCTTGTGAACGACACATTTTCCGTTTGACAGACTTTAGCACCTGGTCATCTGCAGAAGTTGTATTCATTCTGGAAAAGGGCGAACAGCGGTGACTGACAACACAGACTAGCCTGCATTATTCTTTGTACTATATATGTCACTGTGAATTCATTTATGACTTTATAGAGCTCGGATTTCCTGCTGAAAATGTGACAACAACTGTAGAGTTTCCACATTTTTGCAACAATCCACATGCCTTTCATACGCTATTGCACATTTTCGTAAGCACCTTACAAAATCTGTATATTTCCGTAAGACCTTACATTCGGCATTTTCCTTATGAAAGCTTCTGTACACTCCATACACTTTCCTTATCCTTCCATATCTTCCATAACGAACTCTCCGTATGCTCCATAAGTTTCCTTATCTTTCCTTATACTCCATAAAAAGCTTTCCGTATACGCCATACAATTTCCTTATCCTTCCGTATACTCCATAAGAAGCTTTCCGTAAATGCCATACAACTTCCGTATATTTTCTTAAAACTCCTTATGTCTTCCGTATGTAGCATAAGGAAATGTTACGGAGTCCATATATTTTCCCTAAGATTTCATACGGAACGTTTCAGTAGGGTCTATATGATAAGCGAAATGAAAATGTAAAAAGTTTTGAAAATATCATGTTATATTTACTTTCGTAAGCACTCGTGGTTGCTCAGGCTCGCAGCTAGCAATAATTGTAAAACAAACTGGCAGCATGTCCATGGAGTGAATAATGGAGAGTGAGGTGAAGCATTCGTCCGTCCATTCGTTCTTGCTTCCATCCGTCCATGCGTCTGTCTGTTCGACCATCCACGCGTCCGTCCGCCCGTCCGTTCGTGTGTCCGCCCCTGCATTCGTCCATGCATCCGCCCCTGCGTCCGTTCATGCGTCCATTCATGCATCTGTCTGTGTGCCCGTTCGTCCATCCATTCAACACTCTAAGTACCACCATCTTGCATCTTTTCATCATATATTCCCCATATAGAAGCACCGCCATCCAGCGGACATTCCAAGGACTAAACGAGAGGTGGCACACCCACACTTTTTTACGGCTTGCGCTTCGGGTCTTCTTCCCACCTTTAACCACCTCGAGTTCATGGTATATTCTAGTTCACTGTATTAATGACACTGGGGCCCAACGCTCGCTAAAACTTTCTAAAAACAAGGAGGTTACGGCCAGCGAGTATAACGTAGCAACCTTTTCTTGTCAGATAGTGCTCAGTGTACATGCCAATGGCTGCTAATGGGAAATGAGAGACAGGAGAATTCGGCTTTTACTTTCTTACGGCTTGCGCTTCGTATCTACTTCCCATCTTTATCCACCTCGAGTTAATGCATGGTATATACAAGTTCATTGTATTCATGGCACTGCGGCTCAACGCTCGCTAAACCTTTCTAAAACTAAAGAGGTTACACCCAGCGAGTATGACGTAGCAACCTTTTCTTGTCAGATAGTGCTCAATGTACATGACAATGGTGCTAATGGCGATCGCAGCGTGCACGTTAACTAAAAGCCTAGTGCTCCTATCTCTCATTCTCCATTAGCAATCATTGGCATGTACATTGAGCTGTATTTTTTATTGTTCAATAACACACAGAAGAAATATCGCACCGGCACCACCTTGGAGGTCACAATTTTGAACTTGTTACATACTACAACGGCTATGAGGGACGAACGGGTGCCGCTGTAAAAAGCTTCGCCCCTAAAAATCACAAAGCATCGTGATCTTTTATGAACTTAAAGTCAAGACGAAAGACGATATTTCTTTTCAGAGATTGCAGTTGAAGGGTCATCGCTCGTATTTCCAAGCATTTCTGTTAGGCTATAAATTACTTCCTATAAAGCAACTTGCAAGCCTTGCTTGAGCGGCTGTCCCAGTTCATTTTACCAAATTGAAAGTTTTAACGAGCTTCCACCAATTCCCTAAGCTTAACTCAAGGTAAGTTTCATACGAAGTGCCATGAAGCGTTAAAAAACTGCAATGAAAAGCCCTCGATATCCTACCCCGACTGTCCGACCTCCACCACTTTTTATTACCTCGTTGAAGTTGTTTAAGGACGGCGTCAAATCACCGAGAACGTCTGGAATGCCAACTTTCATAGCGTCGAAATTTATCCACCTAGGCGTTTATTCCAAAGAGAACTAATGGCTTCTACAGATGTGCTTTCAGAGAGACTTTAACCGACGTTCACTTCAGTGCACGCGAGCTCCACGAGAAGCACGCACGCCTGCGACTTTAGCTGCGAGGTTTTTCGGATTCATTCATACGTGATTCAGAGCGTTAGAAAGTATACTGCTCTTCATTTTAACGGGTCATTCCTGGAAATGAACGTTTAAGGGCTGTTTAGTCTCGGAGTAAAGTGCCATTGAAGGGGCTCCATTCTGTAAACGCTGCAAAAGCTGAACTAAAGCAGTGATCGTACGCTGCGTCATAGGCGTCGCCGAAGCGCACGCACATTCGGCCGCCTAAAGCGGCCTGCAGAGGGCTCATCGTCTTCTTTTTCCCTGAGTTCATCCCCCTCTCTCAGCTGACCCACTTTTGGCATCATTAAAATTTTTTCCTCCCCTTCCTTCTACTCGATGCTACTTTACAACAAATTCAAGACTGGGCAACAGTGTACCGTAACAATGAGAACGCTGTCAAGCTTGCAGTACGTGAGTTTAACCAACCGGGCCAGTTTATCACTGAACGTTGGACTTCACAAAGTTCGAAGACACAAACTTGATTCTTGGCCTTGGCAAGCGCACATCAATGGAGGTGAAACACAAATAACACCCGTTTGTCTGAATGTGGGAGTGCTTTCAAAGTTTCGGGTAGTCGAAAGTTAATCCGGATTATACTTTATTGCGGTTTCCGTCCTTATTGTATGGCGGTTTGGGCACGTGGAGCTTCCACAGTTATTTTTGGTCTTAGAGTTAAAAGAAAATCGCAAATTCGGGCAGCAATTATTGGTTATGGGGCACCTTTGAGGAGTCGTCTAGTTTCCTTCTTCCATTGGCCCTGTGGCAACACTGAAAGTGACTACCATGACGGAACTCCTGCAACACTTCTTTTGATCAGTTGTATTCGCCGTAGAGCTCGTTTCTTGATTTGAGTTTTGAGTGGAGCATAAAATTTCACTTCTATTGAAAAGACTTTTATGATGCACGAGAACTACATTGAAAGAGAGTAACATGAATGGAGACGCAAAAATTCTGTCCCCCAATAAGATCCCCACATGAAGCAGTCACTGGATAAACGCAGTCCAGCAGGATATAGATGTTGTTCAGAGGCCAAATAATTTAGCTGCAAGGCAGCACTCACGCTGGGAATGCGTGAGATTAGTAATAATAAATTGGCGTTTTTTACCTTTACTGGAACGTAGGCTCGGGGAGGAACGGTGGAAGTGAATGAATTTCTGTGGCCACATCAGGCTGTCTCGGGCGACGCAGTAGTGAATGAATACTTTGTTGTGGAAGTGTAAAAAATAGGCACTTAATTTTGTCTCGATAAGACATTAGAGTAATCTTAGAACAGGGATTACATCTTCTCGTTTATCCAGTGACTATATCTCCTTGCCACTGACATAAACTGTTCAAATGATTGTGCACGCTCACGAAGTGCGATGTATTTCATTTTGCATCTCTAATCTTGACATAAAAGAGAGAGGGAAGTCACTTATATAATGTTGGGCAGCCCTCCGCTTCTCTACACAAAGCAAGCACCTTCCAGCAGGCTCGTCGCATAGAGCGACTAATTCACTGAAAAATTGGGACTTTGTCTGTTGAATACGGCAGCTTGCTGCAGTGCAGTGATTTACTGCAAATCTGCACGTGCACATGGTCTGTAATTTTTAGATGCGGAAGCATCTTATACTCGCGCCTTGTAGTGCGCCGTCCGCGCCGTCCGCACCGCTTCTCGAACATTCAACAGCTGACAGCGCATGTGCCGTCGCGCCGTCGCCATCTGTGCCGCGCGCGCGCTTCTCCTTCGAGAACATTCGACAGCTGACAGCGCATGCGCCGTCGCGCTGTATATATACTCAAGGTCGGCGCTCGCTCGCTCAGTTGCCGCTCGTCTGTTGGTTTGTACGGCGCGTCGACGTCCGAAGTCGCCGTGAAATGAATGCCAACGAATCCACAAACACAATGATCGACGTCCCTTCGACCAGCGCCGCCCTTTCGCATACGTGTGTACGTGTTCACTCATTTAACACCCCCTCCTACAACCACGTTAACCAATTTAGCCATCGACCCAAGTAAGTCGCAATTTAACACCCCATTTCACAACCACGTTAACCAATTTAGCCATCGACCCAAGTAAGTCGCACTTTAACACCCCGTTAACCAATTATATGCTCCGCATCCTCCTCAGTGTTCCCCCGAGGGAAGCTGCGGGCAATTTTTTTCTTTTGGTTTTCTAGACCCTACGTATTTCCCACTTTTTAATCAGGAAAAAAAGTCTGCCTAAGCAAACTATTGCTAGCCGGCTACTTTGTGCTTGATGTTTTGTTGCCTGCTGAGTTTCTCTAACGGCAAGTCTACCAGAAGAGAGGTTTACGCTGTCAGGTACGTGCATACTGTGAAGGCAGGGACGAGAGAGAAAGAAAGAAACTTTATCCCTGCACATGACAGAGACGAGAGCTAGTTCTCGAGACCCGTAGCCCCTGAAACTCTTAACGGAATGCAGGCTGCGTCGGTGCGTGCGTTGTTTCGGCTGTTTCCATGACATAGAGAAATAAACATTGGCAACCATTAAGTGTGCGCGTGTGTGCGTGGCAGTATTAGAAGAAAAAAAGAGGTAAACACAAATGAACGTTGCACAAATACAGCAGATAGCTTCGCAAAGGTAGCGCGAAAACATTAGCCCTGCTCGTGCTCCCTCGTCCATGGGGGCAATTAGTGGCTCCCATGAGCACTTCAGAAAAATGCTAATTTTGTAGATGGGTTGAATACTTTTCGGTAGTTGCGACACTCATGATTTTCCTAATTTCTTTCATAGTTATGTTCACTGGTGTGTGTCGTGCTTCCTTCTTTGCGCTCAGAGTGGTTTATTCTTACCCACCTTAAGAGCATCTACGTGTCATCACCACCTGCTCTAGTGATATCAAAAAACGTAATACGTGGGAGAGAGGAGACAAAAGTTAATGAAAGAGGAAGAGATAAAAAGGAGGTTATTTTCTGCCTCTCATCGTGGAGGCATGGCTCAGCGGCTTATATGCGAAAAAAACACACACAACATAACTTTAGAGCTCTCTCTCACGCAGAGCCACGCTGTGTGGATTTGAGTCCTATAATGTATGCAGGAAAGAAACTTTGGTTACTTTTGATTACTGTTTAATACAGGCCAGGTTGTTCATATTGTTGTGGTAGTAGACTGCTAACCCGCAGGTATGGTGATTTAATCACAGCATTTCGATAAAGATGAAAATACCCGATGCTTGTGTACATAGATTTATGTTGAATATGACTGTGAACTGACAGATAATTGTGCAAAGGAAAGTATACGGGAAATACAAGAAGTAATTGTAATGTGAATGTGAAGAAAGTAAAGTGGATGAAAAGATGACTTGCCGTGGGCAGGTACCGAACCTGCGACCTTCAAATAACCCTTCGGATGCCCTACCCCTCTAACTACGACGACGACTATCTCCCCACCCACGTGATGGGCCATGTATGCGCATTAAACGTGGAAGCGTCCGTCCGCTCAGCCTGTTGTCATTGCAGCGACTGGGGGACACACATTTTCGCCCATTGGTGTCACGTAGCATGTTATCTTATTACGAGTGGTCAGCTCACCAATAATCCCTTGCATACCACGTGAAAACACTGAGTGTGCCAGAACAAAACCCTCGCTATGAATGGAAAAAAGAAGGGTCAACGAAAGGGCTCATTTACTTTGTTAGAAAATTAATAGCACTGACAGACAATTATATAAAGGAAAGTATAGGGGATATTACAAGAACAAATTGGAATGTAGATGTCACGAAATGAAAAAATGGATTCCTTAGAAAACTTTATTCACACACAGTGGACATCAATTTCTTTTGTACAGTACGTTTCAACAGAACAGAACACGCCCAGACACACAAATTTGCGACTAGAACAAAAGATTTCTGTACATATGCCATCACATACCCATATAAAAAAAAAACTGCGCCACTGGGTACCAGCGTCCAGCGCCACGTGCGATTATGAGCCCAGTATTGCGCTGTTACCGGAAATGGTAGCCTATTTTGAATAAATAAAAGAATAAGAACTTGAGTGTTTTCTTAAATTTCACCTGCGAAAGCTCTGTGGAGAAACAATACACGCTAACTCTGCAGTGCTTGCCTCAGAATTAAGAATTCATTTATATAACTGACGCGTGACACGATCATCATTGACTAAACAGAGGAGTTAAAAATAAACTGGTACCAGAAATGGCAGCTTATTTTGAATAAATAAAAGAATAGGAACTCAAGTGTTTTCTTGAATTTAATTTGCTAGAGCTCTGTGAAAAGAAGACACAGTAACACTGCAGTGTTTGTGTCATAATTTAAAATTCCTTCGTATAACTTACGCGTGACGCGATCCGCATACAATAAATTAGCGAAGGAGCGAACACTTTCAAAAATAAACTGATATTTCTCACTAAAGATTTGTCCAGACTAGGTAAAAACATTTGTAAAATACTTCGGAAGTCCCCACAAAAGCTCAGGATAGCGGGAGCGGCAGCGTCTCAGTACCAGTGCTAAGAGACGCTGGGTACTCTGCGCGAAATCGCTTCACGGGGTTGAAACAGGGGTGCCAAATGAAAAAAAAGAAATAAAATGTCCAACAATAGGATTCGAATTCGTCACTCTCGAATTTCAAAACAGAGTACTCTACCCACAACGCCACGCCACTTTTTTTTCACTCATTGAACTACGTCATGCCGCATCATGCCTGTTGGGGTAAAAAATGACTATTTGTCCTCAGTTTGGCTTCATGTTTAAAAGTCACACAGTCAGGATTTACGCAATATTGCTTTTGAAATAACAATTCCGTCTTCATTAGACAGTGACGACCGGCCTCTTGGTACCTCATAACGTAGGGATATTGGCAAGAGCGCAAAGTTTTTCGAAGCCTCCACATCTTAACTCTGATAATCTCAAATTACCTGGAAAACAGCCACAGGTGATATATATATATATATATATATATATATATATAGGCAAAAGATTAAAGATTTCAATTCAAGATTTCAATTTTTCAATTTCAATTTTCCAATTTCAATTTTCAATTCAATTTTTCAATTTCAATTTTTCAATTTTCAATTTCAATTTCAATTCAAATTTTCAAATTAAATTCAATTTTCAAATTCAATTCAAAGATTTTCAATTTTCAAAGATTTTCAATTTTTCAAAGATTTCAATTCAAGATTCAAATCAAGATTTCAATTCTTGCTGCCATGATCTGAAAAAGAAGCTTCTTAAGCGAAAATATCCAGAAAAAATTATTGACGACGCGATACACCGAGCCAGAGGACGCGATCGAATGGAGTGTTTAAAAGGTAGCATAAAAAGCAACGGGCTTCAGTCAGCCAATTTAGTACTAACACACTCAGCGTCCATCCCCAAAGTTCAAGGTATACTGCGTAACCATTACAACATCCTCACCCAAAGCGACAGACTAAAAGCGGTCTTTCCTGAACCCCCTCGAGTAGTGTATAGGCGCTCAAAAAACATAGGTGACATCCTGACATCATCTAAAATTGCTACTACTAACCGTACTGGTTGTAGCCGCTGCAACAAACCCCGTTGTAAAGTTTGTCCTCACATAGAACCGTCATTAACAGCCACAAGCACATCTAACCAATTCATTTTCACAACTAGGGGAAGCTTTAATTGTGATTCATCCAATGTAGTGTATTTACTTGAGCGTGGCACCTGCCATATGCAATACATAGGCCACACTGAAACCCCATTCAGAATACGTTTCAACAATCACGGATCGCATGCTAAAACCCAACCAAACCTTCCATTATCAAAGCATGTGAACATGCCCGGCCACTCATTTAGTAACCTCAAAGTCACGATACTAGAATCGGGATTCCGCACCAGCCATGATCGTGAACTGCGCGAATCATATCTCATTCATAAATTTAACACTGTTTCAGCTGGAATCAACGAAAACAAAGGAAAACTGACCTGTCTTTCCATAGATTAAGAGCGATGATGCACTTGTTTCAAATTGTACCACCTAGATCATGCCTTCTATGTCTGCCCTTTTTATTTTTATTTTTTATTATCTTCAATCATTTCACAGTGGCTTCCATTATACGTTCACAAATCACTAAGATTGTTCTTATGCTGCCAAGCAATGTCATTACACATCTACATCTCTTAACTACGTATAAGCATGGTATCACGTCACTCTACATGTAAGGGAATCTTTAACTATGTCTTTAGTATGTATGTACCCTTCTGGTTTTCGTATTTTTGTCTTTTTTCTTTTTTTCTTAAGTACTTGACATTTTATGATGCGCATTGTAATGCTAACCAGAGCAGATGGCGCTGACCTGTTATTGAAAGGAGCTTTTAAAGCCATGTATGAACTGTTGTCACATTACTCTGACGAAGGCTGGTCCACCAGCTGAAAACGTTTAGTAAAGACGCTTCCACGAAAGTTTCGTCGCCCCTTTTTTGCCTACAATACGTCGGGTCCAGCGTGAATGACGTTCAAAGAACCTGGTATATATACCGCAATGGACCTTGCAAAGACGACTTTCTGGAAGTACCCAAAGACTCCCGCCAACACAACCATCATCGGTGACTCGCAAATGAAGTACGTGCATCAGTACTTTAATCCACATCAACAATGTACGCCTGCTTTCATAACTCAACCTGGTGCCCGAATTGGAGATGTGCACTTTCTGCTAGACTTTGTACCTGACACCACAAGGACCCTCGTACTGCATGTCGGTACCAACGACTTATCTTCCGCGAGTGGCGAAACAGCTTTCCACAAATACCGCTCATTAATCGATCACATTCGGATAGAGCGACCCAAGATATCCCGGATTTATGTCAGCCTGATATTACCAAGAAGCCCAAATCGGAGATATGGCGGCAGAAATCAAGGTTTCGTCCGACGATGTAACTCGGAAGCCTGCAAGCTCAACGGCATGCTGCGCAACTTCTGTAATCGATCCAGTGCAGTCTACTTCATTGATCATGGTTTTGAATGGATACCTGCCTATCGAGTCCTCGCTGCCGATGGACTACATCCCAGCTTCGAGGGTTCAAGCCTCATAGCAAGCCACATCCGCCAGCTTTTCCCCAGGAGAATGCTTGACGCCACGTCGTCCTGGTGTGACCACTTGGCAGAACAGCCCCCAATCTCCCCGAAACAGAATTCAAGATCAAGAGACAGAGTGTCAACCTACGTTCGGAACTCCAAGTCTCCGAACAATCCAGCCGCAAGTAGCCAGTGTCTACAGGACTTCTCTGGTAATCAAAATTCAGGTACTGCTTCTGCATGTTTTCTTAAGTGCCGGAAGGTGACTGAAAAACGCATTCGCGCGGAACAGCATGTTGCGTGCCTCAGGGAATATGTAAATGCTTCTAAAATTCCCAAAGGTCTTAGGCTTTATGTGAACCCTGCTACCTCTGAACTGTCAAATACAAATAGGCTAAGGTGGCGGGATGTGCTGACCAATGCTTCACTTGAGCTTATTCGCATTATCATAAATCACTATGAAACGTCAATTGGTAAGCTTCTGAAAGAAGAAACTACTCTATCCAGGCAACTCGTTCCTCACGAAGCACATTTGCTGAATGTACATGAGGAAAGAAAGCTAAACGCCTTAGGCAAAATAAAAGCTCGGAAACTATTGCGGGACGATGTTCCAGCAGCACCCTACATGAAAAAAATGAGGAGTTCGCCAATTGCTTTAATCAGAACACCTGAAACATTGCCGGAGATAAGCCAACAAGACGCCCATATAGTCAACCTTTCTGACGTTACCATCCTCCCTGCAGAGGAAAGGGTTCTTTCAAAAGGCCTGAACTTCTGTCCAACTTCTGGCGGGTTTGATGAATTTCAGTTGATGAAGGATATAGATAATTTCGCTCGTAATCTCAGACTAAAAGAGTATTTTCACGACCATGCTAGCAACAAGGGAGCTCGCCCGGCTGTACCGTCCGCGACACAATGGACGCCCGCCTCGCAAAGGGATAAATGCCTAGACCTTTACATCAAAGCTGTCTCGCGTGATGTGCTCAACGCTTACAAAACGCGTAGCCCGTTCCAAAAAAACCTTTCTGCCAGTGAATTTGACGCTCTTAAAAGTTTAAATGCACGTGATGATATTATCATAAAACCAGCAGACAAGGGCGGCTCGATTGTGATAATGGGCAAAGAAAGTTACATAAAAGAAGCCGTACGACAGTTATCTGACACTGCTTTTTACAAACAACTTCCCGCTGATCCTACCACTGACTTTCTTGTCATCATAAAAGACACCATTAAGGCATTAGTAAAAAAGAAAAGGGTTGACGATAAGACAGCACGCAGCCTCATTCCGCTTAGCCCTGTTGCCGGAAGATTTTACCTGCTCCCAAAGATACACAAGTCAGGAAATCCAGGCCGTCCCATTGTTTCGGGCATTCGAACAGTAACAGAAAACATATCTCGTTACACTGAGAGTTTGATAAAATTTCTTCCGCCCACATTCGCTTCCTTTGTTAAGGATACCAACGATTTTCTTAATGGTATATCACACCTAACAGTGCCTGATGGTTCGCTTCTGGTGACGATGGACGTCACCTCCCTCCACACTAACATACCCCACAAGGACGGTATACAGGCTGTTTTAGATTCATATGACCACTCGAAATCTTACAAGCTAATTGACACGTCAACTCTCGAAACACTGCTGAAGCTCATTCTCGAGTTGAACAACTTCGAATTCAATGGCTCTCATTACGTACAGATCAGCGGAACATCGATGGGTACAAAGATAGACCCTACATACGCAAACATCTTCATGGGAGTGCTCGAAGACTCGTTTCTTAAGAGTGTGCCACTAAAGCCTGAGCATTTCAAACGCTACATCGATGACATATTTTTTATTTGGACACATGGTGAAACAGAACTTCTAAACTTTATAGTGAAATTCAACCAGGTACATCCCGCTATAACATTCTCCCATACTTACTCACCCTTGTCTGTAGCCTTTCTCGACGTCAGGATTACCATTTCCCATGGACGCCTAATTACGAAGCTTTTTAAAAAGCCAACTGATAATCAGCAGTTTCTTCATTTTGAAAGTAGCCACGTGCGCCATTGGAAGACTGGAATTCCATATAGCCAGGCACAGCGCTTTAGGCGCATATGCTCTGAAGATCAAGATTTCAATTCTTGCTGCCATGATCTGAAAAAGAAGCTTCTTAAGCGAAAATATCCAGAAAAAATTATTGACGACGCGATACACCGAGCCAGAGGACGCGATCGAATGGACTGTTTAAAAGGTAGCATAAAAAGCAACGGGCTTCAGTCAGCCAATTTAGTACTAACACACTCAGCGTCCATCCCCAAAGTTCAAGGTATACTGCGTAACCATTACAACATCCTCACCCAAAGCGACAGACTAAAAGCGGTCTTTCCTGAACCCCCTCGAGTAGTGTATAGGCGCTCAAAAAACATAGGTGACATCCTGACATCATCTAAAATTGCTACTACTAACCGTACTGGTTGTAGCCGCTGCAACAAACCCCGTTGTAAAGTTTGTCCTCACATAGAACCGTCATTAACAGCCACAAGCACATCTAACCAATTCATTTTCATAATTAGGGGAAGCTTTAATTGTGATTCATCCAATGTAGTGTATTTACTTGAGTGTGGCACCTGCCATATGCAATACATAGGCCACACTGAAACCCCATTCAGAATACGTTTCAACAATCACGGATCGCATGCTAAAACCCAACCAAACCTTCCATTATCAAAGCATGTGAACATGCCCGGCCACTCATTTAGTAACCTCAAAGTCACGATACTAGAATCGGGATTCCGCACCAGCCATGATTGTGAACTGCGCGAATCATATCTCATTCATAAATTTAACACTGTTTCAGCTGGAATCAACGAAAACAAAGGAAAACTGACCTGTCTTTTCATAGATTAAGATCGATGATGCACTTGTTTCAAATTGTACCACCTAGATCATGCCTTCTATGTCTGCCCTTTTTATTTTTATTTTTTATTATCTTCAATCATTTCACAGTGGCTTCCATTATACGTTCACATATCACTAAGATTGTTCTTATGCTGCCAAGCAATGTCATTACACATCTACATCTCTTAACTACGTATAAGCATGGTATCACGTCACTCTACATGTAAGGGAATCTTTAACTATGTCTTTAGTATGTATGTACCCTTCTGGTTTTCGTATTTTTGTCTTTTTTTCTTTTTTTCTGAAGTACTTGACATTTTATGATGCGCATTGTAATGCTAACCAGAGCAGATGGCGCTGACCTGTTATTGAAAGGAGCTTTTAAAGCCATGTATGAACTGTTGTCACATTACTCTGACGAAGGCTGGTCCACCAGCTGAAAACGTTTAGTAAAGACGCTTTCACGAAAGTTTCGTCGCCCCTTTTTTGCCTACAATACGTCGGGTCCAGCGTGAATGACGTTCAAAGAACCTGGTATATATATATATATATATATATATATATATATATATATATATATATATATATATATATATATATTCATTCTTTGATAGTCGCTTTTCACACTTTCTACTGGTAAGCATGTACAGATGGTTTATAAGTACTTGTTCAATTCATATGAGCGTATACAATTGAATATTGTATTTTTTTCTCGCGGAAGCGACGATGTAGCAGTATACAACCAGCTGCGAGTGTACAGATTTGCAGGTATATCGATACCTGCAACTAAGAAACCGCTGAAAGAACTACCAATGGAATCCGCTAAATAGAAAGGCCATTGTGTTAGTTTACTATGGCGTATTGAATTACCACACCAAAACTGCATGCTCTTACATATGAGCGATAGAAGTACAGATCACTGCAGTTGGAAGGAAGCTTTCGGTCACAACCTGCGTTGCTGAAAGCACGACACATCGATCGTCGTCGCTCCTTGTGCGAGAGCCCTACATGAAAAGAAATGGTTGATTTGTGCTTAGAAATGTCGAAATTGTACTTTAGAGGCATTTTTACACTTTGTAATAGTGCCAACGTAAAGCAAAAAGTGCCGGTAGCATGTACCCCGACGCAGGCGGTACGATAGGCCTACTGCTTCCTGGAACGGGGCACTGGTTAAACGCTCTCGACGCGGTGAGTTGGTATGATTGAAGTTTTTGCACTTGAGCTTCGGAACATTTCTAACTGTTACCTGAAGTAAGTAGAAATATAAGCATGGCCAGACATTCATTTACGGTGTGGGGTAATCGAACGAAAGCTGTTTCTTTCGCCTCTACTGGGAAGCCTTGCGAAGCAATCGAGAGAGCTCATTTGCGTTTCGTAATTTCGGTGTGATAAACAATTCCCTGTTTCTATGAGGAGTAACGTCCAGCTCCAGGCTTATAAACACTGCAACATGGAATCGTTACAGCATTACACGACTGATGCCAATATGGCCGGTATACGCGGGGCACGCAAAAAACGTGCAATAATTGTGCGATACAACGCGCACCGCAAAAATTACGTATGTTCGGGATCTGATAGGGTGGTATCTATCCGTGCTGTCGAATTGAGCGTTTTATATTCAACGACACGGAAACATAACATGGAACACGCTACATAAATGTGCACGCTGCGCTGGTAGAAACAGTGCATGCTCTAGTGTTCACCAGCGCTTGCCAGTGAGAATTCCAGCGCTTCTGGTGCTTCGCAGTGTGTACCAGCATCATAGCGGCAGAGCCAGTGCCCCTGTGCGACACAGCTATTTCCTAGTGTGCCCAGCGATGTACCAGTATATACCAGCTTGTACCAGTGTCTCCAGCGTGTACCAGTGCCAAAAGACGTACTGGCATCACGCATGCGGTGCCGTATTTTGTAGTAGAAAAATAAAGCATAAACATAAACTAATTTATGTATTTACATGACATTTCTGTCGATACAGAACAGGCATCAGCCTACCAAAACTAGGCAGACCGAAAGACATGTTTTACGCGTCTCTCACAGACGAACACAAAAGGACACGACATGCCAAAGAAATTTCTCCTCACCGAGAAAGATGAGTTCCTCCGACAGAACAGATAGCAGCTCTGTGTACATTCGCTCTAAGGTCGGGAAAAGGGTGCGAAGGTGACCGCTAGCTGCCACCGCCTCGCAACGATTGCGCTAAATACATTAAGCACCAACAATGATGAGAAGGCAGGCCAAGCGGCCACGAGAAACACGCCCTGATGAAAAGAAGTGGTTTACCACAAGACTTGGAAACTCAGCATGCACAGCCCTCGAGAAAACACGAGTGATAACACATTGCTTCAGAACATGCTGATTTGTTTACTTTAGGGAGCAGTTCAACAGTGTTAACTGGATTATTCTACACCTTTCAAGGCGGTCAACGGTATGAAGCACTTTGCACCGCAGCCGTCACATGAATTGCTGGAGATGGCCAGACATAAAAGATGCCGTCAGCACGTTTCTATAGACACGACTGGAGCGAGTGTGGCGGGCTGGTGGAATTAACGGTCGCAACAAAGCAGCTGTTGTGCCAACAATAGAGTGGTCTAGACATCCAACCTTGGACAGGTCGACTGGACATGGCGATAAAATGAAATGGCTGTTGCAGAAAATGAAGTATACTTTACTAATTGCGGGCCTGTGTTAGGATGTACATTAGGCAATAAACGCTAAAGGTGAGTGGCTAAAATAATGTACGAGAGTTCGCGCGCAGAATGTTTTTCCCTGTACAAGGCGCAACAGAAAGCGTAGGGCCAGTAGACGGCAACGTATGGACACTGAATTGAAAGCAAAGCTCCCCTAGGGACGCTGATATTCTAATGCCGCATGTAACATTAACTCAGTGCCAACAGACCACAAAAAGGAACACAAAGCTGACTGCAGTGATCGCACAATGCGCTAACCTGGTAGCACCACGTGACTGAGGTACCAAGCACGACCGCAAAACGCAGTCTGCGCAAGGTATCTCTGCTCTAGAAGCGGAAGGTTGAAATCTTGTGTGTCTTGGGTTTTTTGGCAGTCTTTCTTCTTCGAGAGCGTTTGACGAAACGGAATAACAAATATCATAGTGGTTGTACGAAACACCTGAAATACAAAGGGAAGCAGCAGGTTGATTAGAGGAAACGACGATAAATTTAGTGTATAGAGAGCCACTGAACAAATACTTGAATTTGGAGAATTCCAGCGCAGCACCTGAAATGTCACCATACGGGATGAATAAATGCAGGCTGTGCGAAAGACTATCTTCGTCTGAAAGGTAAGGGGCTGCTGCCAGGAAGAATAACAACCACTAGGTTGCTGCCAGGAAGCACAAGACCTTGGACGCATGAATCCGCGTTTAGAGCACACAAAAATACCTCAAGAATGAGCACAATTAGTACAGGAGACAATGAACAATCTTCAAGGATGCCACGTGTAATAAAAAAAGCGGAACTCTCCCAGTCATCCAGAATTATTGTGCTTTTTATACCAGAGTAGATATTTCTAATTAATTCCAATGAAGAATCAGGAAAGCCAAAATTTGTGAGCACATTAACAATATACGTGTGCTGCAGTCGGCCAAAAGCTTTCTCTTGGTCCAAAAACACTGGGAGACCACGCGGAGACCACGACAAAGTATACGAATTAAAGCATGGGTGACAAAGAACAAGCTTTGTATTTCTCCTCCAGGAACTGGGAAAGACTGATGATCACGCACCAGGGGGTTGAACAAAGCCCTCAAACAATGAACGATTACTGTCACAAATACGTTGAGGCAGCATTAGGAGCACCATTGGCCTCCAGTCTTCGGGACTAACACAGGAAGCGTTACCTTTTGCAATAAGTAAATTGCAGCCATCTCGCAAACCAGATGGCAAAACTCCGCTTCCGAAACATCTCCGGATAACCGCGGGAGAGGCAGTACCCATTTCGTTCCAAAATTTCAACATAATCTGGGGCCGAATTCACAAAGCTTTCTCTTGGCTACGCATTTTCTTAGCCAAGAATTCTCTTACCTGGCGGGATTACTATAAACACGGGTATGAATTTCACTTATTCTGCACTTAAGAGGGCGAGGAGGACACACGATAGCCGATGAAACGACAAGGAAACAAAGAAGTGTGTACCGATAATATTGCTACGTAGCTGACGAATAGAAATTAAAGGGTGTGGCGTCTGAACGTCGAGGGCTCGTCGGATGCATGAGCGCCGAGGTAGAGAAAGTCTGACGTGGTTGGTTTGGCCAACGGCTGCGGCAATAGCGAGAAACGTGCCCAGGCTGGTGGCAGGAAAAACAAATAGGCCGGTCGTCAGGTGTTCGCCATTCCGAAGGGTTACGGTAGGGCATTGTTCGAGGTGAACGGCGAGCGTGTCCTCGGGAGTAGGACGGGACTTCAGGGCGAGTCAGGGGACATGCTGAGGGAAGTCCGAGGTTCGCAAACTCCTGCCTCACCACAGCTTGTATTAACGCCACTGACGGCTGTTGTTGGTCAGAGGCGAGCGTTGCAAAAACGGGTGGCTCAAGAGGAGCCGGACAGGCGGCTTCAATTTCCCGGCGAACAATACGTGTGACGTTGTCATACGTGGGGGACTGGCGGGCGGCTTCACACGATGAGGTTGCGGCCGTGTTGGGCAGCCGGGTGAATCGCTGAGTAATACGGCGGCTCTTAGCTTCTTCGAACCGCCGGCACTCTTTAATGATGGCGTCGACGGTGGCAACGTTGTTGTGCACTAGTAGATTAAATGCGTCGTCTGCTATGCCTTTCAGCACATGGGCCAATTTCTCCGACTCACTCATGTGCTCGTCAATCTGGCGGCATAGGGCGATGACGTCGTGAATGTACGCGACGTACGACTCCGTCGACGTCTGTGCACGGGCTGCCAGTTGATTCCGCGCTGCGATCTGCCGCCCAATGGTGTCGCCAAAAAGGTCGCGGATCTTCTCTTTAAAGGAATCCCAGCTCGTAATCTCCGCTTCGTGCGTCTCGAACCACACGCGCGGTGGGCCATCGAGGTAAAAAAGCACATTGGCAAGCATAAGAGTCGGATCCCACCTATAGCTTGCGCTGACCCGTTCGTACCGGTTGATCCATTTGTCGACGTCAACGCCATTCTGACCGGAAAATACACCGGCATCACGAGCAGGAGGTAGAACGACGTATGTAGAAGTCACGGTAGGGGCAGGTGGCGAAGACGATGCTTGTTCAACCTGTGACATGGCTGGACCTATGATGATGCGGCCGTTGCGGAGCTTCGTGATGAAGACGGAGAAGAACCCAGCACGTCCACCACAAAGATGTTACGTAAAAAATGACACGAGGTGTGTCTATTTAAAATCTATATTAAAAATGATGCGTATGGCGTCGACTAAGATGGAAGCAGCACGCGCAACCGACAGACCACTTCCTCGTTGTCATCTTTTCACCGCTGAGACGTCAGCTACGTAGCAATATGGTGCCTCACGACGGAAATCAGATGAGGTAATACTTTGTTCAGTTGTGCACATATCCGTGGGGATCCGTTTTGCATCCCTCGGGTTCAGTATGTCGGCGCTCACGCTGGCAAATCAGGGATAGAAACTAATGGAATAATGTATGGCTGCATCGTAGTGTTAGTTAGCGAGTTAGTTCGTTGTTAGCTAAACGATTAGTTAGTCTGTCAGTTGGTTAGTTTATTAGTTAATCAACCTTTAGGTTGATTTTTCGTTCAGTTGAATTGTTAGCTAGTTAGTTGGTAAGTTAATTACTTAGTAAGTTGGGTTAGTTAGTAACATCATTTGTTAGCAATTTAGTTAGTTAAGTAGTTAGTTAGGCAGTTTGGTATTATTTATTAATACATCATTATTAATTATTATTTTTAGTTATTCAGCTTGGTTAGGTAGTTAGTTAGTTAATTAGTTATAGTGACAGGCTGTCAAAATATGCCTGCTTTTCAGATAAATGAAAAATTGCTTGCTTCGTTCAGCCAGACAGATCAGAACGCAAGAGGAACACTGTGTGAAGTTGCATCCCTGCCGAACTCGAAGCCTGTGAATGCACGGTGTGAAATGTGAAGCGCCTGTTTTCGGGGTCGGTACCGGCGTGCTCCTGGGAAGGATTGCGAATGTCGTCTGCCGAAGGCGCAATGAGAGTAGCTATTCGCTAGAACTGATTCCGTTCGCCCTGGGCTGGTTGCCCCAAATTAAAAACCGAAAGGCGGTGACAATATTTTGCGGGGATTTAGCTCAAGCCTGGTGCAACGGCAATGACTGATAACGAGTTCTGTCGAATGGATCTTTGGACGAGTTGGCACATCAGTGCATCGTAGAATACGGGGAAATAGAAAGCAACTGAGAAAAATGACTCATAGCAAACAACTTGGTAGAAAGCGCGGCGGAGTACCAACTGAAAGCTGGCTGCCACGGGGTTCACCTTTTTTGTTGTTTTGTTTCCTTTACGTTGATGGTATTCCACGATGAACGACAAACGCGGAAGCTGCCTTTAAAGTAATATACGAGAAAGAGTTCAGAAATTGTTGAACAGGGAATGCCGCTGCATTGGGCCAATGTTTCGACTTCTGGTCTTGATGTCTCGACGAAGAGGGACCTATTTGTCGTAAATACGTTAAATCAATCAGTTAATGTATCTTTTTGTCGTTCTTTTTTTGAACGCGAATCAGCGATGTACAACACTTACCGAAGTTGGCCATCCCTCCCTCATTTATTACCCTAAGGGATCTTTGAAAGAACAATAAATAAGAGTGTCAATGTTCACGAGGAGGATGATGATAGGTGCTGACCCTGGAACCACCTCTGCGTCTCGGCTAATGCTCTCGTGACGGCTTCGTTCGACAGTCGTGGACGCAGGATTTCAGGCGTATCACGTTCGTTCCTCCGTAGGCCGTGCAGTTAGGGCGCCCACTGAAGGTTTTCAAGCACCTAAAGTAGAGCAACCAGTACCTGTTGCGCGGACTTCAAGCATAGTGATACCTTAAACGGATACTGAACAAAAAATTGGCAGATCTCACGTACAGTGGGAATCAATGATATTCGAAGCACGAATGAGGAAGGTTGTTATGTCATTTTAAAATCAGCTCAACGTTACGAGGTGGAGGTAAATGATGCCGTATATGACCTCCGTGTCATGATTTTCCTGTTTTGATGTGTCGTTTACCTTCGTCATCTATTCACGTCACGTGATACCAAATTTAGTATTTGTGGAGCAAGCGAAACGACCGCAAACGCTCTATGAACATGGTACGTTGTCATGTTCTTACATGACACGCGTGTCAGGATTATCCTGGTTGCACCAGTCATATACTTTCTTCATCCATTGACGTTACTTAACACCAAATTTTTTATATGTGAAGCTAGGAAAGCGGCCGTGAGCGCACCATGAAGGGCCCAATATACTCCAATGTAGCGGTGACGCGCACGCACGCTCGACACAGCGACGCTACGTGAACAAAACGCGAGCACTCTATAGTATTACGCCAGCCATGACAGGCGCGACCAGCGTCCGTCGGCGCAGCCCGACGGCAACCGGTGCTAATTGCGGCATGCTCTATTTCGCGCCGACGCGTTACGCAGACAACGCTGCGTCTCCCTTTTTTCGCGACAAAGAGACCCCGCACGTGCTGAAACGCGCATGCGGCAAAGCAACTCAGCCGGCGCGCACTTGCTAGTATATAGAGCAACTCAGCCGTTGTTACTAACACAGTGGAACTGCAGAGGTCTCAAGAACCACAAGAAGCGGGCTCATTTCCGCCTCTATCTTGAGACCTTTGAGTTCCTCGTTGCCGTGGTTGCCCTTCAGGAACTCGGAACGGACGTCAAACTCACAATTACACTACATTTCAACACAACCCGGAGACATGTATACTTGTTCACAAGCAATATACCGCCCAGGAAGTCACACTCCCCACAACACCGCCTTTCCCATACACGATGGTGTCGGTGCTGCCTATAAGGCGATCTGACCCACCTGTTCATATTTTAAACATTTACTGTCCCCCAAAGCTTAAGAACGTCACGTTCAGCGCAACTTTCACACAAGCTATGCAGGTGGCAGGAAGGGACCCCTTCCTGATCGTCGGCGGCTTCAATGCCCCAAGCAGGTTATGGGGTTACCCACGAGAGGACACGCGTGGAAGGAAGCTTGCGGAACTTCTTTCTACACTTGGACTCACCCTCCACACTGATCCCGCCAGCCCAACACGTGTAGGCAACTCTGTTGAACGAGATACTTGCCCGGACCTCACAATTACACGCAACATACGCCATGCCGACTGGCTGAACACACAGGACACTGGGTAGTGATCACTGTGTATTAAACCACAACCGTGTACATGCGTCCCTTAAAACGCCCACTTACACAAGCTCATATCCCAGACTGGACAACTTTCCGCACCACTCTACTTATTGTAGACCCTCTCCAGTCGGGATACGACACCTGGTCTAAATCACTGACGTCTACACTGAAACAACACGAACGGCTGATACAGCTCACGGAAACTCAAACGGACGTGGACAATAACCTCCTCTATTTTTGGCAGGCCCGCCGCAGCCTCACCAAACGATGGAAAAAACAGAAACATAACTGACGCCTCAAGAAACGCATCCTAGAACTCACGGAGCAAGCTGCGGAATATGCTGCTCAGCTAGCCGACACTAACTGGGTGGACAGGTGCAACACGGCTGCACGCCAGATGTCTGGTCGCAACACGTGGCGCCTGTTTCGCGCTCTCATCGATCCAACACAAACACGCACGGAAACTCAACGTCACTTACATAAGGTCATGCACAAATTTACAGGAACGACAACACAGCTGGCAAACACGCTCAGGGACCGATACCTGTGCACCACCAAGGACTCCCGGACGGCCGCATACTCCTACGCAGGCAAAAAAAAAACACGCAGTTGGGACACCTCTTTCCAGCTCCACGACCTCCAGGCGGCCTTACGCAAGATGAAGCGTGGCACTGCACCAGGGCGTGACTAGGTTACGGTCAAACCGTTGGCCAATCTTCCCGACGCAGCCTACGCCACGCTCCTCAAATACATCAATAGCATTTGGGGACGGAGAAACTCCTCTCCCTCTTGAATGGAAAGCAGCTCTCGTGACCTTCATCCCGAAGGCAGGTAAACCTATTGACGTGGAGAACCTTCGCCCCATCTCCCTCACGTCTTGTGTTGGCAAGCTGATGGAAACGATGGTGCGCGACAGACTCTCCGAGTTTCTAGAAACACCGCACACTTTTGCGGACACCATGTTTGGAGTCCGCCCTCAGAAGTCAGCCCAGGATATACTTCTACAGCTCCACCATGACATATTAGATCCTGTTGAATACCCCCACAATGACAAGGTAGTCCTGGCCTTGGATCTTAAAGGGGCATTCGACAACGTGAAGCATGAAGTAATCTTTGACCACTTCAGTCAGACCAACCGTGGTTATAAAACATTCAATTATGTTAGACAGTTTCTTACAGACCGTCAAGCCTAAATACGCATACAAGATGAGGAACATGGGCCTTACGTCATCGGCTCGAGGGGAACTCCTCAAGGTGCGGTCCTCTCTCCCCTCCTTTTTAATATAGCCATGCTTCATCTTCCCCCCAAATTGGCTTCCCTACCAGGGATACAGCACACTCTTTACGCGGATGATATCACGATCTGGGCCACGCAAGGTAACCTGGGTCACATGGAGTCATGCCTGCAAGCAGCAGCGACTGTAGTCGACGACTACGCAACCTACTGCGGACTCCAGTGTGCCCCGGCTAAGTCAGAATTTGTGCACGTACGTCCCTCCCCTCAGGACACAACTCAGCTCCATATCAGTCTTCCCTCGGGACCGATCCGTGAGGCCAAGGAGATCCGCGTCCTTGGCCTCTTCATACACCACCAATGCAAGGCCGACACCAGAATAGCCAAACTTCGCACGGTGGGAGACCAGGTGGGCCGCATGGTCCGCCGGGTCTCTAACAAGCGGGGCGGATTACGAAGCAGGGATGCAATGCGGCTTGCCCATGCTTTCGTAACGAGTAGAATACTCTACTCGACTCCCTACTTGCACCTACGCAAACACGAGGATGATCAACTCGAGGTCATCCACCGTAAAGTTATCAAGCGGGCTCGCGACCTCCCTATCACCACGTCCAACCAGAGATTTCTGGCCCTAGGCGTGGTGAATACCTACCGGGAACTTCGAGAAGCCCACCTCGTTAACCAATACACGCGCCTTGCACAGACCCATTCCGGTCGCCGCCTCTTGGACCGAATACACATCAAACACGATTACTATATTCAGGAAAGGGTGAGAGTGCCAGAACCTTGAAGACGCACCCTCCGGGTCCAACCCCTTCCCCGCAACATGTCCAACGAAAACCACAGTGGTCGCCGCCAGGCGCGCGCGGAAGCGTTGCAGCGACACTTTGGTCAAGAGGAACACGTGTGCTACGTGGACGTTGCCGGCCCGCACCATGGGGGGTGGTATACTGCCGCAGTCATACACAACGCAAACACTGTAAACGGGCTCACTTTCAAAGCCTACAGCGCAACACACGCGGAGGAGATTGCCATCGCTCTGGCTCTCACCTATCCCTCTTCTAAACATATCATCACCGACTCACAAGGGGGCTGTCGGAACTATCAGCTAGGGTGGGCTTCACCGCTTGCTCAGCGCATAATGGAACCTAGCTGCCGATACGTTAATCCAACTCCGCGAAATCTGGTTTGGGCACCCGGTCACCAAGGACTCAGGGGTTACGAACAGGCCGATCAGGCCGCCCGCGCACTCTCTTCCCGGGCTATCTCCCTGTCTTTGGAAGCCTACTCGCAATCAGACAATTCGGCTCATTCAAAGATTTTACCAATTACTACAAGGAGGAGCACCGGCGCTATCCAGACCCTTGTAAGGGACTATATCGCGCTGACGAGCGCCTCCTTTTAAAAACTGTTTACCAATACTGTACTGTGCCCGGCGGTGCTAAAACATTTCAATTCATCCTTTGATGTCACGTGCCAGTTTTGTGGTGAGGTGGCTGACCCCTTTCACATCATCTGGGCGTGCCAGTCTAATCCATCTATCCCCCCCCAACCCCAATCCCACGAGAGAGGACTGGGAGGCGGCCCTGCTCAGCTGTCAAGACCTGAAGGCCCAAGAGGCTCTGGTTCAACGGGCGCGGGCGGCGTTGCTTGCCAATGGAGCCCCGGAGTAGGGGTTCCACCTAGTGCTGTGAGGGTAGAAGTCCAATAAGGCCCCAACCCAATCACCTCTCTGTAACCATTTAATGGTTAATAAATGTTTTCACCACCACCACCACCTAGTATATAGCGGGATCGTCGCATGGCGTGGCAACGCTGGCTTGACGCGACAAAATAAACGCCGGTGCGCATGCGCACCGCGCTCCGTCGATATGTTTTGGCGCCTTGAGTGTGGCATGTAGTCATTTTCTCACAAGACATGAATCTCGTGATTATCATGTTTGGACCAGTCACATACCTTTGCTATTCATTGACGTCATGTAATACCGAGTTTGGTACATGTGAAGCTAGGGAAACGACCGCGAGCGCGTCATGGGCGTAGCATGTAGTCATGTTGTTACAAAACACGCATCTCAAGTTTATCATGTTTGCACCAGTATCATACCTTTACTCTCCATTGACGTTCCGTAATACAAAATTTGGTATAAGATAAGCGAGTGAAACGGCCGCCAGCGCATCATTAGCGTGGCATGCAGTCATGTTGTTACATGACACGCATCTCATAATTATCACGTTTGTACCAGTCACATAACTTCGTCATCCATTCACGTACCATAATACCAAATTTTGTATATGTGACGCTAGCGAAGCAGCCGCGAGCTCATCATGAGCATTGCATGTAGTCATGCTTTTACATGACATGCATGTCAGGGTCACTCTCTTGCGCTCAGCATGCAATCATATCATACCTTACCAGTTTTGCAACATGGCATGTGAACGAAACCACCACAGGAGCTGCATGACCAGGAAATGTAAATCATGGTATTCATGACATATCATGATTTTCATGTTATGACAACTCAAATTTTTTTTTCATAGAGTCATTTATTGCCTTATCAGGTTTGGTTTTGATGCCATTATCGAAACAGCCAGGACAGCTAAATGTCGTAGGCAGCCAAATAGATAGATAGATAGATAGATAGATAGATAGATAGATAGATAGATAGATACGCTCAAAGTCAGCGAAGTTCCCTAAGAAATGCCTCGCATTTGAAATTGAAAAAAAAAATGGCGAAACTTGGAGATTCGACTCGACAGATGCCACAGTTCAGATAAAAGGAGTTTGTTTCCCGTATTTTCTAATAGTTCGTCGTATTTTTTTATATATTGTCAGCGCGCGGCGGCTAGAGTTACTGTGCTCCTTCCTTACGGGAGCCACCTAGAGGTAGCATGTACAGTAACTCTAGCGGTGGCTGCTCGCGAGCGCGAGCTGTGACGTCAAACTTGCCGCGGCGCATGCAGGATGCACGTGTTCTTGCCCTCCTCCTCCTCTTCTACACTTCTCATCCCATTCTTTTCCTTTCCCCAAAAGCGATGATACTTGGCCTCGGCCAGAGGCATTGTTCGCTGTTGTTCTTCATGCCGGTTCTGGGAACCGAAGTGGAAGATCAGCGAGTGGAGAGACGCGGGTGATGGCTGGCATTGTTGGCTTGACAGTGTCGAGTGAGTCTGACGTCACCAAAAGTCACCTTCGCAAGTTCACGACGCTGCCACTATAGACGTGTCAGTTTGCGAAAAACGCAATAGATGCATTATTATTTCGTAGTTTCTGCTTGGAATGATGGTTGTCTATATCCATTTCAGGATCCCATCTTTCGAGTTGGCTGAAAATATTGGCGGCAAGAGTTTTTTTCAGTATCCCTACAAGATCACGCTTTTAATGAGTAATAACAGACAATGATGCCAAGAGAAGTATCGGGGATGTTACTACAAGTGACTGTAGCGTAAATGCGAAGAAACAAAAGTGGACGAACAGATACCTCGCCACCGGCGAATCCAAACTGCAACCTTCGAATAATGAGTTCGATGCTGTACCACTGAGCTGCGGTGGCGGTAATCTGTCCGTCCACTTTGTAGGGGTGTATGTGCGTAATTCCAAGGTCGCAGGTTTGGAACCGGCCGGCAGCAAATTGTCTTTTCGTCTACATTTCGTTCTTCTCATTTACATTACAGGAACTTTTGTTATCATCCCCAATACTTCTCTTGGCATTAATTTCTCTCAGTGCTCACTAGCAACGTGTCTAACAAAAAAAAACAAGCTCCTAAACTTACGGCCTGTTTCTTCACTGAAGCTCGTGTGTCTTTTTTTCTTATTCATGTTGCTTTCTTTCCATCTCTCTATCTTTTCATCTCTCGTTCCCTTTCCCCCAGCGTAGGATAACAAACCGGACGTGCGTCTAATGAAACTCCCAGGCTTTCTTTCTTCTTCTTCCTACTCATCCTCTTTCACGGCAGCTCAGAGACAAGCACAGCAAAGCGTGGAAAGCTCCCCTATACCTGTCGGCAGGAAGACAAAGCACTGTGTGCCCGGCGTGCCATGCTCTGGCTGGCACGAACGCCCCAGCTGCAAGGTTTCTGGTTTCTATACGTCCGTCAGCTTCGATATGCGCGCGCGCGTTCTCCGTTTACATTCGTGCGAAGAGCGGTGGTCTGTTCGGAGGCCTGGTACTCTCTCTGCGATCGCGCTCAGTTTCGTCCGGACGTCGATGCGACGTGGTAGTCAGAGACACCTCGTTGTGCACGCCGAGAGAGGCGCCAGCATTGTGCGAGAGACAGGTGAGTGTTCACGCTTCAAGAAAACGCCGCCATTCATATTTGATTCTTTGACTGTGCAGAGCCCATCGCTGAGTTCTAAAGTTTCAGTTAATTTGGAAACGATTGCTTATATTTCTTATTTGAATACCTCGGTACCACTCACTCCTTACAAGCCTTTTTTTAACATTTTGAAATCCAGTGTACATTAAGACAACTGTGGAGCAACCCGGTTCAAATATTTCTCCTTTAATTGTGACTGCCTGGGTGTGGGCAGTTAACGGGCGCCTCCTTTCTTTTTCTCGATCACTCTTCCCCACGTAGAGTAGCAAAGTGTGTTCAATTTAGTTAGCCTACCTACATTTACGTTGTCTTTCTCTCTGTCTTCAAATGAGCATGGAAATGACGAATGCCGCATAAATTGTCGTTATGATCAAAGAAGAACGTCATAAGTCTTTGTGCATTTTTCTATTATTTAAATTGCACATTCTTGTTTGTTCAATTGTGCTCGTTCGACTCGCATAACAACCCTGTAAAGTAGAACGAGAAGCTTGGAAGCTTGCGATGAGCATTTCGCAAACAGCAGATGTGTTCTCGTCTTCTTTGTGGCTACAACCTTGAAAAAGACAAGTCCCATTGACGAAACATCGCACCCGACACAGAGCTCCTTCTTACAGGCTTCTCAACCCTGCTCTTACAGGCTTCTCAACAAACTCTATATGAGGTCTGCAGTGTTATAAAGGGCTATCTATATACAACTATACTTTACTCGCGAAGTACTTTTCTCCCAAGGTTCTACCGCGCGTCACACGCCATCACCTTCTCACGCCACCCTCGTCACATTTCATTCGCAGCACCGAGGAGGAACGCTATGGCGGGATGCATGACGGAAGCGGAAGACGCTGCCACAGATCTGGCCTACGAGTTGATGATACTCGTGGCGGGCGTGATCGTGCTGCTTATCTTCTGCTGGGTGTGCTACATCCGCGATTTCTTCGGGGCCCAAAGGGTAATTAGGCCTCGCTGCTTCTCTATACACGGAGCAGTGTATGTTCCATGGCACTCTAACTGGAGTGACCAGCAGCGCGGCATGCGTGGTCTGCGGCACCGAAGAACACATCGATTATTCGCTATGTCGCAAACCTCAATTGGCTTCTGAGACATGAAAACTTTATGACGCGTTGTGACAGTTGGACGACCATATGCAGATTTTACTGGAGCACTGTCCTCGTCTTTCTTCGGCTCACGGGGCAGTGAAAACCCTCTCGCGCTTTCTGAAGACTACTGACCGTGTGAACGCCTTTGACTTCTTTATAGTGACATCACTGCATTCGCGACAGCCTATTCATTGACAATATTCTCATCTGTTTCTCTTCTCTTTCCTCTATATATCAGCTTTATAGACTCCCTTTTGCCACAGTGTAGGGTAGCAAACCAGGCGTATTCTTGGTGAACTTCCCTGCCTTCTCTCCTGCTGTTCTTCCTCCTGGTTTCATGGCACTGCCTGTGTCAGGGTAAAGGAGTCTTCGTACCAAATTTTACAGCAGAGCTAAGAAATTAGTTAAAAGAAGGAAGGAAGCAGACGGCAAAGTGGTTAACCAGAAAAGCTTCCGGTTAGCTATCCAGCGCTGGGTGAGCACTGGAAGCGTCTGGTGCAGTTTCAAGGCAGGTCAGCTTGCAGAAAACAAGAAAAGAGAGAGAGATTACAAAATAATGGTCTTCTGCAATCCCTCTCTCTTTGCCCTTTACAATGGCTCCAGTACGCATCAATGGACATGTGCAGGAAGTTAAGTTCTTCGTAGGGATGTTTGATAGGTTGGTTAGTCATTTGCCCATTGCTGATTACGAAAATCTTGGGCCCGCGGTCAACCGAAGCCTTTAGAAATATTCTGGCGCATGCACATAGTATAATACTTTTTTATGAGAAATCGGGAATATCGAATAGCAGATGCGGATTCATTGATAATTATTGCCTGGTGAATCTGCTCACATGTACCACGTGTTTCCTTGTGTTTCTCGTGTTTCATGGCAGGTGTGTTTAAATATTGGGAATGTGTTCAGTGATATCTTGTGATCACCTTGACCGATTCTCTTGTAAAGTGCGGTCGTTTTCTGTGTACAAACATTGTCTGTCGCGTGCGACGAGTGTTGACGTGTGAATGGAAGTGTGAACGTCGCTGTTGTGAACGGGCATTTTCGGGCGTAAATTTTATATTGCTTTATGCTTATTAGTCAAACCTTGATGCTGGTTGCTACGTAAAAAAAGGGAGTAGCCAGTGAATTACGTGGACACCAGCCTTTCTTTGAAGGCATTTAATAACACCTAACATTTAAAGGATACTTTGTTAATCTATAAGTTCGCTCGGTGCTTTGGCAATTCTACTGACTCCACCATGTCTTGTGTGTGTGTGTGTGTGTGCGTGTGTGTGTGTGTATGTGTGAGTGTGCGCGTGCGTGCGTGTGTGTGTGTGCGTGTGTGTGTATGTGTGTGTGCGCGCGTGCGTGCGTGCTTGTGTGTGTGTGTGTGCGTGCGTGCGTGCATGCGCACGCGCGTGTGTATGTATGTGTGTGTGTGGTGTGTGTGTGGCTGACTCTTCCAGTGGAATTGGCACAGACAGTTGCCACGCAAACAAACTTCGGAATACACAACGTGTTGGAATTTCTAGACAGGCCGTTGGTCACACGCCGCCCTTGTGCCATCACGTGATTGCGGAGAGAGTGCGAGGGGAGAGGCAACAGCTGCACCGTCGTACCCGGCGCCGCGAGTATGGAAAAAAATTTTAAAATGTGTAAAGGCCTGATCTCACGTATCCGTCGCAGCGCGCCGACGCGTATTTGTTTTTTTTTTTTGACGCGGCATCGAGCCCTCTCCCATATAGAGAGAAAGAGAGCGTGGTTTCACGTAGCCACGCGCCCACTCTCTCCATAGGGAGAGGGAACGGCGCCGCGTCAAAAGACTTCGCACTGACGCGCTGTGACGATACGTTGGGTCGGGCCTTTAGGCAATGCCGAGAGCCAGCCAAGTGCGTCTCGGTACATTTTCTCATGGCTGTTTCTCTGTAGGTAATGCGGGCGGTGGTTATGCAACAAGGTGCCCGTCCGGACCATTTCGGGCAGCAGCTCCGCCCAGTGGCCAACCCGGGAGCAGTCGCGGCCAGGCCTCCGCTTTTTTGCAATATATAGGCAGCAGCCGTTCTGACACCGGAGCCAACGCCGCACGCCTGTTCGTGGCCTAAATGAGCCAATAAGTCCGATACACATATATGGCCAGCTGCGCAACACTCACCGAGTGAGATCAAATAATGTTATTAGCAAGTCACAATGGCGTCTGTTTCTGGCCCAAATTAAATCCCAAATTAAAAACTTATTTCCCGAAATTTCTTGTGCAAACATACACTAAGGTAAGGCAACAAAACAAAACAAAATATCCGCGCCTATCTGAATTTTTGAAAAGTGAGTACCGATGATAAGATTTCTGCTATACGCTGTGTTAGTCATTAAATGTGTCTTAGTAATGCTTGATGGCCTCTTATGTACTCTTGTTTTTTTCTTTGTGTCTTCGTGCTTAAAAAAGTGGTAAGCAATTTAGAGTACTTAGTATTCTATTATGGGAGAGCATATCGCCATCCCATGGGCCTCATACTTGATGGGCCATGTCAAGTCTGTGTGTGTTTATAAAATTGGTTAACAATTTGTGTACCAGGTACTCTCCTATGGGAGACTATAAAGCCGTCCCGTGCGCAACCAGAAAAGATCGCTCAAGTGTAGCGCCTACTGCTGGAGTCTCCATTACTTAGCTTAACAATATGTAAACACAATAACTGAAAAATAAAGCTGTGTGCATTGTATCATAAATCGTGGACCTGCATTTTATTCTGGTTAACAGCCTATCAATTTATTTTTGATAATCTTTCATTTTGTCTTAGCTTCGACGTGGAGCAGTAGTTTTACAGAATGGCAATAATACCAAAACTCCCATAGGTTCACATTTTGAGTTCAGTATTGCCGTTCCCTGAGAGGGAATTTGAAGTACCTGGCTGCTTTCACATCACTTTGAAGAGTTTGTACACCGGATGACCAGATGCTATCCTGTACACCAAATACAGTGAAAGTAACTCCGATTATTTCAATCTTAGGAGACCACTGCAAAGGTGACGTTATGTCGATACGACCAGTGGGGTTGCCAATGAAAAAATACTGGCTTTTAGAAAAGTTTAACCTTGCACAGGAGATAATGCCAAAGTCATGCAAAGTATCAAGAGCATGCTGCAGCGATTGTTCACTATGTACATATAGAGTAATGTCATGTCCATATGCAGTGACCTTCACTTGAGTGTTACCGGGTAAAGGTAAGCCACGAATCTGCGGGCGACGTTCAACGGCTCTTAAGAAGGGTTCTAATGCAAGGATAAATAAACACTGGGGAGAGGGGACACCCTTGACGGACCCCACGCGTTAATCTATATGCGTGGCTCTCACGGGAATCTAAGTGTACATCGCGTGGGTGAGGTCAGTGAACTTATCCGGGAATCCGAATGCATGTAAAACATTTAGTATGTAGCCATGTTCTATGAAATCAAAAGCTTTCTCCTGATCTAAGAAAAGCAACTGTCCTTACGCAGATCGGCTAGTGGTGTATTGAATGATGTCACGCGTTAACCATATATGGGTGTGTATTTCTCGGCCGGGGACCGAACAGACCTGGTGGGGAGCGATAATTGTTGCAAGAGATGGGCTGATTTGGCGCACCAGGATGTTGGCCAAGAGCTTCTAATCTACATTAAGCCGGGTAATAGGGCACCAAACTTCTGGTCGCGTGGACATTAGGTGTTTTTTGGGAACTAATGTTATACGGCCTTTGTGAAAAGAGTTTCGAAAGGTAATACCTCGGAAACACTTGCAAATGACGCGTGACATAGTTGGACCAATGATAGGTCAGAACTGTACATAAAACTCTGCCGGGAGTACGTCAGGCCCTGGAGCGAATCTCTTTTTCATTGCGTCTAATGCGCCCTTTGTTTCGTCATGGGATGGCAGTGATAGCAGAACGTCATGTGACATGTTGGAATCATGAGGTAAATCCTTTAGCAGTGTATGCGAAGATACGGATCCTGGGTAGCAGACACTAGCAACAGATCGAGCCATTGACTGAAAGCGTTCAATGAATGCCTGAAAGTCACGCGTACCCACAGCAGCTGGCGCAGTAGAGTTCAGCGTGTGGGCAGGCGAGCCTGGTAGGCGGGCGAGCCAGGACGAAGCAAAGCTCTGCGTGCATACCTTAGCACCTCCGGGTGCGCACACGGTACACGTCTACAGCGCCAAGCTGCAGCCCAGAGTGATGAAGTGCGCATGATACTTTAGTACCGTTCCACGAGCTCCTCTTGCCATGCCCGCATTACAGGGGAAAGACTGGGATCACGTTTGTTGGCAATGCGTATTTTCTGGATTAACAATGACGCCTCTTTGAAAATACGGGTGCGAAGTCCACTGCCATACACACTGCAATGATGGCGCCACTGTTTTTTGAGGCGATCCCAATCAGCTATATCCGCCCCATGAGCGATGCGCGTAACGTTTGGGACAATTTTTCCTTAGACTGAGAGTCCTGGAGGACACGGCAATCGAGAAGTTATGGTCTTCGAATCGTTGGCGTCCCCACTGGCAGGCGGAGAGAGAACATAACCGGGCAATGGTCGATAATGTACATTGGTATTGGTGGCAATGACAGTACCCCGGTGTCGTGATCGTAGGTATTAAGACCAGGGGATGCATACACGTGATCAATTCCGCTGCTCGACGCTGATCGACGCCAAGTATAGGCATAATTGCTGCCATGTGCACTTTCATGAATGTCACTCAAAGCCAGTTGCTGCACTAGACGTCCGAGTTCCTTGTCATTCCAGTTTGACAGGCCGCGACCAGTGCCTCGAACGTTTGCGGGTAAGCCTAAGATACAATATAAATCCCCTAAAATACCACTGCTTGAGAATTTAAAAGGAATACATATAGAGATTGGAAGAACGCATTAGCGTTTACGGGTGCCGCTGGGGCATACATGCCAACAAATTTTATTCTTAACGAAAAAAAGGTGCAATCGAACGCCAGCCCGCCTCCAAAGGCATCGAAGGAAACATGATGGTAACGTAAAAGATCTCGGTTAAAAATAATGACTCCGACGCCACTCGAACGCGTGCTGGCGTACGAAAAGTAAATATCAATATTAAACGCGCGCTTGAAAGCGAGTACATCAGAAAGATTGAAAACATTTTGATTCTTGTACGAACAGAAAATTTCAGTGCACTTAACACGCGAAAGCCAATACCTCAGTCTGTTTTTGTGGACTGCGGACACATTGAACGTTAAAAGTAATAACTTTTAAAGCAAAATCCATGGGGAAAGTCAAAACGTAATACAGGATCACGCAAATGCAGGGTTACTTTAGCAGGCGCGGGAGCCGGTGCCCCGTAAGTGGCTGAGCCAGTTTTTGTGGCGAGGCGATCCACCGGAGGCTCGGGACTTCCTGGATCGCGTTGAAGTCCGCAGAGGACTTCTGTCTCTGGTGGGGGCTTCTATGTCACGAGTAGTTATCCGGTGACGTTTGGCGTCCGGGTTCTCGAGCGAGGATGGTACAAAAAAATTGCCCGCAGCTTCCCTCGGGGGAACACTGAGGAGGATGCGGAGCATATAATTGGTTAACGGGGTGTTAAAGTGCGACTTACTTGGGTCGATGGCTAAATTGGTTAACGTGGTTGTGAAATGGGGTGTTAAATTGCGACTTACTTGGGTCGATGGCTAAATTGGTTAACGCGGTTGTAGGAGGGGGTGTTAAATGAGTGAACACGTACACACGTATGCGAAAGGGCGGCGCTGGTCGAAGGGACATCGATCATTGTGTTTGTGGATTCGTTGGAATTCATTTCACCGTGACCTTGGACATCGACGCACCGTGCAAACCAACCGACGAGCGGCAACTGAGCGAGCGAGCGCCGACCTTGAGTATATATACAGCGCGACGGCGCATGCACTGTCAGCTGTCGAATGTTCGAGAAGGGGGAGAAGCGCAACGGCGCATGCGCGCGCGTCAGCTGCCGATGTTCTCGAAGCGCGACGGCGCATGTGCGCGCGTCAGCTGCCGATGTTCTCGAAGCGTGACGGCGCATGCGCGCTACATTATACAGCTAGCGAATGTTCGTGAAGAGGAGAAGCGCACGTGGTGTGTAGAGGAGGAAGGGGGCACAGATGGTGGAGGAGTGAAGCGCGCGCGGTGTGTAGAGGAGGAAGGGATGCACAGATGGTGGAAGAAGGAGGAGGAAGCTTGCGGACGGCGCCGCACTACAAGCCTCGAGTATTAGATGCTCCGCATCTAAAACGTCTGCACTGTCCTGGCTTATGTCACTGGGGCTGGGGTCTTCGTTGATCTTTAGGGGCACCTCACTCGTGGTGCTGTTGGAGTCCTCGTAGATGCAGGCGTCGTCGTCCTGAGATGTAGACTCTTCGATGACACCTGAACTAGTGGTCGACTGAGCAGCCACGCGAGGAGCGTCAGATGCGATATTTTCATCTGAGCCACCTTTCTCCCAAGGCGCCTCGTCTTGCGAGGGCTTGGCCTGTGATTCCTAGGAAATGGCCAACTGACGCGGGGAACCTGAGTTTACAGGGCCTGCAGGAAATACCACGTCCGGAATCATTGGGGACGCAGAGGGCGTCTAAGGCAGCGTCGCGACTGGCACACATTGGTCGTTGGCGGTTACCGTGGCTCATGTTGACGAATCATCACACCTGTTCTTAGACGGCTTTCCTGGTCAAAGTGGAGGGAAATCCTTAGATACCCCCCACTTAGATAAGGAAATCCTTGGATAAGGTACTCGGCTGCGGGTCAGCAGCCGAGTACCTTATCCCGGCTGCGGCGGCTGCATTTCCGATGCAGGCGAAAATGTTGTAGGCTCGTGTGCTCAAATTTTGGTGCACGTTAAGAAAACCCAGGTGGCCGAAATTTCCGGAGCCCTTCATTACGGTGTCTCTCATAATCATATGGTGGTTTTAGGACGTTAAATCCTACATATCACTCAATCAATCAATCAGTTCATGCGGAAGTGCCCACTGCCTCCACATCGATGGCACACTTGCTAGATGTCTTTATAGTCACAAGTTACCCGATGGCCCGCGACCTTGAGGTAGTTGAGGACCGGTGACGAAGCCCTGATTTCCATGCGGACGTATCGCGTCCCAGTGGTCACGGTTGGGCGTGGTCCCATAAGTCCTCTGGTGATATACAACACCTTCCTGTAGGGGGGCAGTGCTTAAGCGAGGACTTCGCAGGGGACGCGGCACGGCAGGCACAGGACAGTTACCTGGGTGACTTGGAGTCCCAGAGGTACGATAGCGACGCACTCTCCTCGGATGGTGAGGTGCGACGCGTCAAAGGTTTGAGCCAGGGCGGCTTCACTGTTCACGGTGACATAATTCCTACCTCGGAAGTGCTGGACACATAAATTTCTTCCATTCCTACGTCGCGTCAACGACGTCTTCGGGACTTGCCCCCTCAGGGATCGAAGGCTAACGCCTTCTTCGGTGGGTGGCTTGCTATAATGAGCGCCCACCAGCCTAAGGACACTCTGAAACTTGCTGCTCTTAAGCAACTACTACCACTATGCAGCTATGGTACATGACTAACCGCAAAGTGAAGTTATCACTTCATTGATTACGACACCGCGTCTGCGCAAACATCAGTGTTTAACGATCACTGGTTACCAATGCTGTGCCTAATCGTAATCCTTCATTGTCTAATACTGGCTAGCCACTGTTATAGTAGCGACGGCTTGGTCCGTTCCCGCAGCCCACTTGAGTTGCCTACCTTCTTTTAGTCTTTGTTATATCGAAGAAACATGACACTTGGTAAATGTCCGACTCGATACTCTAGTGACGAAGAGAAAGCAATTAGGAAGTGCTGACAAGCGCTATTGAAGGAATGCACTTCTAATGAGCGTGTAAAGAAGAAAACACACGAGCACCAACACCAAAGGAGCCGTCCACTGGCACTCATATCATGTTACGAAACACTAAAAAGCCTCTCTACGGCATTTTGTGTGGCATACTGTGACGGGTAACGTACACGTTAAGAGTTTTAATATAACACGAAGTCTCACACTATACGTTTTTTTAGGGGCGGAACAAAGGGAAGTTTATTGCACTTCTGACAAGTAATCAAATACATAATTCTTTTCCGACACTTATCACGGACACACGCGGTGAACACACCGATGAACAGCAAAAACATGTTTAGACTGTACACTACAACAGAAGCGCAATCATTTGAACACTCGTTATACAAAGTTTACAAGAGCGCTGTATGGTCCGCGCGCAAAGGAGCCCATTTCCGTTTACAGGCGAAAAAAGGGTGCGATAATCGTTGCCGCTGTTCGGGCTCCAGAGAACGAGGGGGTTAATCCGTACAGAGAACAGATTCGAGAGACATCATTATACAATTGACAGGAGGGGTTGGGCATTGTCACTTTCCGTTTGCCGGTCAGGAAACACTGGGACGCAGTGGCTGGCGTGAGCTTAAAAGGGGTTATCGGCAGGCGTAACTTGCCTTTTAGATGCGGAGCATCTAATACTCGAGGCTTGTAGTGCGACGCCGTCCGCAAGCTTCCTCCTCCTTCTTCCACCATCTGTGCATCCCTTCCTCCTCTACACACCGCGCGCGCTTCACTCCTCCACCATCTGTGCACCCTTCCTCCTCTACACACCGCGTGCGCTTCTCCTCTTCACGAACATTCGCTAGCTTTATAATGTAGTGCGCATGCGCCGTCACGCTTCGAGAACATCGGCAGCTGACGCGCGCGCATGCGCCGTCGCGCTTCGAGAACATCGGCAGCTTACGCGCGCGCATGCGCCGTTGCGCTTCTACCCCTTCTCGAACATTCGACAGCTGACGCGCGCATGCACCGTCACCCACCATCTGTGCCGCGCGCGCTTCTCCCCTTCGAGAACATTCTACAATTCTCCTGATTCTCCAGTGGCCGCGCATGCGCCGTCGCGCTTCGAGAACATTCAACAGCTGACAGTGCATGCGCCGTCGCGCTGTATATATACTCAAGGTCGGCGCTCGCTCGCTCAGTTGCAGCTCGTCGGTTGGTTTGTACGGCGCGTCGACGTCCAAGGTCGCGGTGAAATGAATTTCCACGAATCCACAAACACAATGATCGACGTCCCTTCGACCAGCGCCGCCCTTTCGCATACGTGTGTACGTGTTCACTCATTTAACACCTCCTCCTACAACCACGTTAACCAATTTAGCCATCGACCCAAGTAAGTCGCACTTTAACACCCCGTTAACCAATTATATGCTCCGCATCCTCCTCAGTGTTCCCCCGAGGGAAGCTGCGGACAATTTTTTGCAGGAAAAAAAACCTCGTATGCCAGCGACGGAGAAACTTTTCCTCGCCGCTGGCTTCAAGGTGGTCTGAGAGGTGCCGCCACACCATGTGGCGGATACGAGCTACGGTCGCAAGGCCGCACTGACCAGAGAGTGGCAAACCTCAACGAAGCAGCGTCGCTTCCAGACCGTGAATATGGTGCCGAGGGCCACTAACTTTGAAAAGGCGCCTTTGTTTCTGCTCAGGACTGGGAGAAGATGGATTTTAAAATACCTCGCAGTCAGGCGCCCAACCGGTCTGACCGCTGGGCACTCAAATATGGCTTGCGCCAGGGTCTCATCCGCGTGACAATTGGGACAGCGGGGTGTAGGCGTGATGCCAAACTTGTGGAGGCACTGGCGGGTTGGGAGGACGTCCCAGTTTTTCCTCCATGCGAAGTCTTGGGCGGACGAAGGAATGGCACGCCTATCTGTTTTGCTTTTCTGCTTCCAGTTCCGCGACCGTCGTCTCTACTCGGGGGTTATCTGATTGCTGGCGATTTCTTGCACAACGCGAGCAGGCGGGGTCTCATCTACGTCGCACATAGGGGCCTCCTTTTCTAGCATGCGCATGGTGTTTGCGGCTGCCTTATAGAACGCGGAGGGAGCCTTGGCGAGTGGGGCGAGCGGCCGGTCGAAATTCAGCAACGATGCGTTTGTACTGCACCAGTAACGCACTAAGGGCCTCCCCACGTAGTCAGGTGCGCGAAACAATGCCCTTCCGGTCTTCAAGGCAAGCACTGTGCTCGCCGTCAGGACATGCGTGAGCCCGAGGCCACCCTCTGAAGCTGGGACTTGCCGAAGGGTTCGACGTAAGGGCACGGGTTGCCGTCCCACAGGTAGGTACCGATAATACTAGTCAATTGCGTCGCAGTCTTTGTAGGCATCACTCCTATTCGGCTTACATAAAAGAGAAAGGCACAGATGGTTGTCATTGCGGCTATCGCCCTCTCACGAAGCGTGAGATCCTTCGGTTGGAGGCGTGCTATTGCATCCTGTGCCCGCTCGAGCGCTCGTTGCCAGGTTAGGTCGGCGACGCCACCGCAACAAAAGTATATGCCGAGCACCTTGACGGCATCGACCCTTTCCAGCTCTCCCCGAGCATCGTGAATGAATGTTGCAAATGATAAGGCCTTGCTCTTCCTCATGTTCAAGGCCGCGCCTGAGACTTCAGCATAGTGTGCGAATGTTCGCCAAAAATATTGCAGGCTTGCTGGGTCCCTGACGAACAGGGATACATCATCAGCGTAAGTGAGGACTTTAATGCTGGGCTCCCCCGTTAGCGGAAAGTCTCTGACATGCATGTTCCGGTCGATGTTCACTAGCAACGGCTCAAGCGAGAGTACGAAGAAGGAGGGCCCTAGCGGGCACCCTTGGCGGATCCCTCTCTCGTATACTAAGTTACTCGTCGGGGTGCCATTTACTACTACGTGGCATGTGAGGTTGCTGTACAGGATGGCGATGGTGTCTACGAAGCATGTCGGGAACCCGAACTGGTGGAGTACCTTGATCATGTATCCATGGCGCACGCGGTCAAACGCCTTTGCCTGGTCCAAGGAGACAAAGGCTCCGGACAGAGACTTGGCAGACGTGTATTCGAAGGCATCCCTTGTTACGGTAAGGTTGGCAAAGATCGAGTGGCCTGGAACCGCACAGGACTACCAGGGAGCGACATTGGATGGCAAGGGGAGCTTAAGGTGGCTATTAAGGATGGAAGCAACCATTTTATAGTAAACGTTCAACAGGGTTATAGGGCGCCACGCCGACAGCTCCTCCTGCGGGGCTCCCTCTTTCAGTAGGAGGACAATCGTACCCTCTACAAAGGATGCGGGTTTCAGTTGCTTTGTAAGCACCATGTTCGCCAGTGCGACAAGCACTCCCTCTAGATTGTCGAAAAAAGTGGCGTAAAAGTTGACTGTGAGACCGTCAGTGCCGGGGGCCGAGTTCGGGGGCATGCTTGTTATCGCGCCCCTAACCTCTTCTGCAGACACTTCCGTGCTCAGTAACGCAACCTCCTCTCCTCCCAGCCGTGGGAGGTGCTGGCAAACCTCTCTAATCTTGTCTTCTCCGCCAGTTTCTCCATTGCTGTGAGCGTCCCGAAGAAGGGTTGAGAAGTACTCGCAGAAGAAATCGTGGATTCCCTCTGGTTCAGTTGCGAAAGAACCGTCCGAACGTTTCACTCGGGTGATTCGTATACTGCCATTGCCAGTTGTGTCACCGGGGTGCGCTCTGAGGTGGTTCATGGGTGCGCCCCGCTCCCCAGGTGGTCTGCGCGCGCGCAGTTGAAGCAGCCGGGCGTACTCGACCTCCAAGGTGTTCAGATAGTCGCGCATGCAAGTCGTCATAGTCTCCGCTTCCTTGACGATGCGTATTCTGCGCAGGATCTCATTCAGTTTAGCGGTTATGCGGCGGTTCCTGACCTTGCCTTCGTCTTGAAGGATTCCCTTCCACTCCACTTTCAAGGTTTACCACGAGCGTGGGGTTAGGTCCGGGGCATTCACCACCGAGGCCTGCAGCCGCGCCCTAATGCGCTCGATGCTATCATCATCTTGCAGGAGCGCTGGGTCAACTCGCCACCCATGGTCATCAGTATGGAGTCCAGGAGAGCCACCAAGCGTAGTGACAAGAGGGAGGTGATCTGACCGACTCGCTAGGTCAGATCACTGCGGAGAGGAAAGGACCTCGCACGCCACGAGCGAGGAAAGGAGTAAGTCGGAAAGATACGTCCGATCTAATCGACTGGCTTTGAGGTGAGAGGCTCGAGTTGCGACAAAAAGGTCGCCGTGGGCGATCAGCCACGCGTGGGATAACCGAAGCTGTCGAAGAGTCTTCACGAGCTTCAAGCATAGTACGTGGACCCCCCTCGGCCCAGTCCCCTGACGTCGTGCTCCAAGTCCACGACGCAGTTGAAGTCCCGCAGCTGGACGTGCGGGACAGCTTCAGAAAGAAGGTCGTGCAGCTATTGGAAGAAGGTGTTTGTGCCCTTACGCGTCGCCGGGGCGTACACGTTCACGAACCGAATCCTTCTTTCTGATGTAGAGGTCCAACATGAGTGACCTACCGTCAGCACTGAAGATGAAGAACGCCTTTTGCCGGAAGCGTCGCGTAGTAAAGACCACTTCCACTCCACAGGCCCTTGATTTGGTTAGGTAGAAGAAGGCGTCCACCTGGACCTCACGTCTGAAGGTTGAGACCTGTAACGGCAGCCGGAAGTTGGTCTCTTGTAAAAAGAGCACATCAATACCCTGTGCTTGGGCGAAGGTAAGAATGTCTTGCTGTTTCGATTGGTCACGAAACCCACGGACATTCCAGGTGGCGAACTTAAGAGTTGACATGATCTGCTCTATTGGGCGTGGGGAGAGGACTTGGGGTGAAGGAGGGGGTGGGGGGCAACCGCTTGGGCAGGGGCGGCACGCTAGAAGGAGCCGAGCGTAAAGGCGCGGGCGGCGCGGTTGCTAGTTGAGCTAAAATGCCCTCCGTGGTTCAAGGGATGCATCATAGGAGCCGTGGTGCCGATTAGTCGCAAGGGCAGCAGGCAGCTGTGCAACAGATAAGCATAAACAAAAACCATTGCCGTGGCTTCGGCTGGCGAAAGGAGCAGAGGGGGAAAAGGAGTAGGTGGCGCGGCCACCACTGATAGCAGAAAGAAGCGTGGGGGAGGGTTGTGTGGCGTCATGTTAGAAAGAACGGAGCATGCGCGAGGAGGTGGAGGGGGGGACCGTATTACCGTAGCCCCGTGTACATGGACGCGACGGGGGCGGGCTGAGTTGAGTGGCGGGTTCAGCTTACCTCGACGCGCCCGAGTTTATATGAACTCGCACGGACGAGATGAGGTGAGCGGTGATCGCAGCGACGCTTTGCGTCGAGGTGAGCCGAAAGCCCGTCTTCCTGCTCGCCGAAAGCCCGTCTTACATTTTTGTTTTGAGACCAGTTTTCGGCGGAAATTTTTTCTAACTCTCAGAGCGATTTAAATATCGTGGCAGTGCCCAATAACTAGGTTGTGAAAAAAACTCGTGGATAAGAAGAACACAGCGTTTCCTTGGCACAACGCGTTCAGAGCTACTAGGTTGTCTCAAGATGTTCTTTGAGGGGAAGCAATGCGTTGTTCTTGGGCGATATATAAACATTTTTTACAGCTCTTACAACTTTTTATGAGATAATGCAGCTGCAAAATTTGTTTCTATTATTGGCGGTAAGCGCACAAAAATGGAGCACGAATCAAGCTGCCGAGGAACCCTTGGTGCAGTGAAGTGCGCTTACGGTCCGCCGTTGACAGCCTTGGGGGCAGCTCAATATAAATAATAATTTCTCGCGTAAAACAAAGATTAGTATTAAATTTACAGAAATAAATATCGTTTCTGCACCCTTCGAAATGATCCAAAGTGTATATTTTTATATGGAGCACCACACAGACCGATAAGTGTCTGAACATGAGCAATACTTCAAATTTTTCGAAGTTCATGTGCCAGCGCTTCCAAACTACTGTCTTCGCAACTCGTGTTTTTCCCCCACTTACCGTCAACAATGCAAGCAAGCTATGCAGCTGCGTTGTCTCTGGAAAAGTTGAAAAGCTGGAAAAATTTATGACTTTGGTCAAGAACACTGCATTGCTTCCCCGCAAAGCACATTAACATACACTAGTGGTGAATGCATTTTAACAAGGAAATGCGGTTCTTTTCTTACCGACTGGAATCGTTTTCGCGTGGTGCGTATAATATTTCACTTTTTCGAAGTTTTGTCGCAACCTAACTGCCACCATATTTAAGAAATTACAATTTTCTTTAGAAAATTTGTTCCAAAATGAATAGTGTAGTAAAGTGACCAACCATTACTTTTTATAGTGTAATCGTAGATGGTCGCTTCCCCTGTCCCCATCACGTCGGAGTGATGGGGACAGGGGAAGCGGAGACCGCGACAGGCGGGAGAGGTCACGAGCCGTCAACTCAGCGCGACCGGTTATACATGCCCTTTCTGAGCGCGGCGAGTTCGGTGAACCTACCCCCTGTCTCCGGGTCGGCGGGACTCGCCGCGACGACTCTCCACCCCGACGCGTCCGCTTATACATGGGGAGGGCGAGTCCAGAAAACCTGTCCATTTCAACTCAACGCGCCCTCGTCGGGTCAATGTAAACGGGCCTCATGTCGCGGCGCCCGCTCTTGTGTTCGCCTTGAAGCAAACACAAAGAAGAAAAGAATGTGAGGATGCTTTGGCGAAGAGACAATCTTTTTTCGCTTGCGCTTGAGGGCAAGTGCCCTTTCCCTGTCGGTAGTGCGTCCAATTTTTGCGACTTCGCAATGGGAGGGGCATCGCTGTCGATGGAACAGACGGGTGCTTTGGAGCGCCGAGGCTTGTTTTCAAGGTTAGTGGGTAGGCACGACGGCACACCGAGTGGCTTGTCCTAGCCTCTTAAAGGGGACCTTGATCTCAAATGCTCGCGCCTATCGGTCGGGGCTGCGCTGGCAGTTTCCATTTCGATGGAGGTCCACTGGTCCGTGCTCAAGTGGCCAGTATCCGGCAGGACGTAGCAGCCACAACTTACGATGGGCACCTCCTCAAGGTTGGGGGGGGGGAGAGCCGTCGGGGGTGGAAGTGGCGGGAAACTTATCTCGTCAAAACCAGAGAATGCAGGCTCGTCGTTTTCGGGGCTCGGCGCCTGTGTTCGCACTTCTTGTTCTTCGCTTGACGGTTGCGACAAATCCGTGGAGTCGCGGGTGGATTCCGGAGAGCCGTATTCATGGCCGCTCGACTCGTCCAGGTCGCCATCTGAACTAGTATTGCTCGTGTCGTCACCCGCTTTGGAGCCTGTTTTCAAGGGAGCGGGGGGTCGCTGATACGGTGCCGGGGTCTTCGGTCCCTCGGGGTTCTTCGAACTGCCAGTCGTCCGGGACATTCGTTGTCGTGTGGGGCCGAGTCATGGGTCTTAGGACCTGAAGCCCTGATGTCGGTTCAGTCCCGGTAGGCGGGCGAAAGGTGCTGGGGTGGTCGTTACCAGTAACTGGCCGCGTCTAGGGTGGAAGGCCGCGCGCTGCCGCGAAGTACGAGCGTTTGCGGAAACACTCGCGTGTGCCGTGCCACCCGCCGCATCTCTTACACTCCTAAACACACCCTTCAGTGTCATGCCCAAATACACCACATCTTTTGCAATAAGTGGCTGCACATGCCGTGTCCATGCGCCCCGGTTCGTTACACCTTGCGCACACTCCACGCATACCACGGTATTCACACATGACACGGTGCCCCGCGATGATTGTGAAGTTTGGGACTGGCCTACTCATTTCCATGCACACTACTCCAACCCCATTAAGCCTGTTTTGTTGGTTAGGAACTGATGCAAAGGTAACACGTCTTATCTTGCCGTACTGTGAAAGAGTGTTAATCAAGACCTCGTCTGGTATATATGCTGGCAAGCGGTATACGTTAAAAAACGTATCTGGGGGTCCTACCGCTTCTACTGTAACGTGCTCCCGGTTAACCTTGAAGCCCTCTGCGACCATATGCTTTGTGGCCTGACTCGCGTTTTGGGTACACACAAGGAACTTCGTGCCCCCCATGTGTTGCGAGACTAACACACTATCAGGTCCTGCTGTCTCTTCAACTGCATCTATAAGGTCGTTAATAGACACGTCGCCATCGGGGGCGGTGAACAGAAAACAGTTCTCTCTCCCCGGGAGGGTGGTTTGGCTTGCCATGTCTGCAGGGGGCGTGTCTGCTGGTCTCGCAGGCGCTCAGCTGGCTCAGCCGGACTAGGTAGGGCGACTTGTTGGTCTGGTAGTGTGCAGATTTCTCTGCACACTTGTGCCACAGACCGGCCCAAAGATCGCTCAGAATCAGGTGGCACCAGGGCAGAAAGCTTCCGTGGCAGCAGACGGCGTCCGGGGACCTTGCGATGCCTGGCATGGGGGTGGGGAGGGGGGCTCCGGGCGGGAAGCCCGAGTCCAGGGGTCGGCGGCCACTCGCGGTAGGGTAAGACGACTCTGCCACAGGATGCTTCCTTTTTTCTTGAAGGGGACCTGTGGGGCAACGTCAGCGTGACGTGGCCCGGGTCCGGTTGTGCGACTGGCACGGCGAAATGGCTAGCTCAGACTTTGATCTTAGCCACAAACCTTTGATCTTAGTGGCAACCGTTCGTCCCTCGTAGTCGTAGTAGTGGTCATAGTGTGTAACCAGCCTTACATTCTGACCTCCAAGGTAGTGCCGGTGAGAAATTTCTTTTGTGACTTGTTGAACAATAAAAAATTCGCAGCATGTGCGTTAACTGAAAGCTGAATTCTCCTGTCTCTCCGTCCCCCTTAGCAGCCACTGGCATGTATATTGAGCACTATCTGACAAGAAGGGTTGCTACGTTATGCTCGCTGGGCATAACCTTCTTGGTTTTAAAAAGGTTTAGCGAGCGTTGGGCCGCAGTGCCATGAACACAGTGAACTAGTAGTATATACCATGAACTCGAGGTGGTTAAAGGTGGGAAGTAGACCCAAAGCGCAGGCTGTAAAAAAGTGTGCTTGTGCCATCTTTGTTTTAGTCCTTGTGATGACCGCTGGATGGCGGTGCTTCTATATAGAGAATATATTGTCGCAACGTGCAAAGAACAGGACACGAGGCTTCCTTTCGACGTTAACAGCAAGGCTCTATTGGCACACAAAAACAAAGCGCAAGAGCAGACGCGCAACGTCGTCTTTCTCGAAAACGCAAGCGACCACCACACGTGATGCTGGCTTCTTCCTCCTTTTGTGCTTACGGCTAATAACCGTGAAATTAGCCTCCCTCTTCAGAAGGCATCGTCCCGATGCTTCGTCATCATGGCGGAAGGTTTTGTAGTCGCTTGCAGCCCATGGGCTCATTCGGACAAATAAGGTTTCATCCGAACCACGTGCACAACCTCTTGTGCATGTCTTTGACGTCTTGAACAATGTGGACTGTCGGAAATCACCTCATAGTTAACATCCCTGAGACGACGGAGGACTTTATACGGCCCAAAGTACCGTCGCAAGAGCTTCTGCGAGAGGCCACGATGGCGAACTGGGGTCCAGATCCAAACTTTTTGTCCTGGTTCATAGGAGACAGGACGGTGACGAAGATTATAGCGCCTTGTGTCATAGTCCTGGTGGCGGCGAATACGTACGCGGTAAAGTTGGCGGGCTTCTTCAGCAAGCTGAGTTATGTAGTCTGCACTTGTGTCGACGCCATCACTTTCATGCGGCAACATAGCGTCGAGCATGGTTGTGACGTCACGGCCATAGAGAAGGCGGAATGGTGTCATGCGTGTTGTCTCTTGCTGTGCCGTATTGTAAGCGAAAGTGACGTAAGGCAGTGTCTCGTCACAGTTTTTACGTTCCACATCGACGTACATGCAAAGCATATCCGCAAGTGTTTTGTTCAGCCGTTCCGTAAGACCATTTGTTTTTGGATGGTATGCCGTTGTACGCCGGTGAGATGTCCCACTTAGACTTAAAACTGTGCGTAATAGCTCGGCTGTGAACGCTTTTCCTGTGTCAGTTATTACTACAGATGGATTGCCATGCCTCAGGACTACATTCTCAATGAAAAACTGTGTTGCTTCACTTGCTGTGCCCCGCTCCAAAGCCTTGGTTTCGGCGTAGCGAGTAAGGTAGTCTGTGGCTACAATTATCCATTTGCGACCAGCAGCTGAAGTTGGAAGTGGTCCTAGAAGATCCATTCCAACTTGAGCGAATGGAGTTTCCGGCACATCAATTGGATGGAGGAGCCCTGCTGGTTTGACGGCTGGCACTTTCCTACGTTGGCACTCAAGACAAGTTCGAACGTGCTGTTGAACGGTTGCCGTCAGTTTCGGCCAGTAATACTTCTGTCTCACTCGGCATAGCGTTCGTGTGTGGCCTAAATGACCGGATGTCGGTTCGTCATGGCACACCTCTAGTACTTCTTTTCTGAGTGGTGTTGGGACGACAAGTAAGTAAGTGTTGCCGCTCGGAGAAAAGTTCGCCTTATAAAGGACCTCGCTGCGCAAACAAAACGATTCTACCCCTCTTACGAAGAGCTTTGGCATAGCAGATGTGCGTCCATCTAAGAAATCAATAAGGGGTTGCAACTCGGGATCGTCGCGTTACTGCTGTGCGATTGTAGACGTGTTGACTACACCGACAAACGCCGCATAGTCATCATCTTCAGCATTTACGTCTTCTAATGGGGCGCGAGAAAGACAATCGGCGTCTGTATGTCGCTTTTCGGATTTATAAACTATAGCCATATCGAATTCTTGAAGCTTGAGGCTCCAGTGCGCCAATCGTCCTTACGGGTCCTTCATATTTGTCAACCAGCAAAGCGAGCGGTGATCACTGATGACTTTAAACGGGCGGCTGTATGAATATGGACGAAACTTCATCACCGCCAACACCACCGCAAGACACTCTTTTTCAGTGGTAGAGTAATTCTCCTCTGTACGGGAGAGAGTCCGACTTGCATAAGCAATTACTCGTTCGGCACCATCTTGCCACTGAACGAGCGCTGCTCCTAAGCCGACATTGCTGGCGTCGGTGTGAACCGCTGTCGGAGCGTCATCGTTTAAATGTCCGAGAACTGGCGGGCTTTGAAGACGTTGTTGCAGCTCGTTGAACGCTTCCTGCTGCTCTTCACCCCACACAAACGTGACGTCTTTTCGGATGAGTTGTGTTAAAGGTGATGCGATACGCGAAAAATTCTCAATGGAGCGTCGGTAATAGGCACACAGGCCTAAAAATCGCCGCACTGGCTTCTTGTCTGATTGCGTAGGAAATATTGCAACAGCGGCTATTTTGTCTGTGTCAGGCCATACACCTTCACTGCTGACAAGGTGTCCCAAGAAAAGAAGCTCTTCGAAGCCAAAGTGACATTTTCCTGGCTTGAGTGTTAGTCCGGCCAATCGTATCGCTTGAATTACCGTGTGTAGTCGCTTTAAGTGCTCGCCAAATGTCACTTAAAATACGATTACATCGTCCAAATATACTAGGCACGTTTGCCACTTTAGGCCTGACAGGACTGTGTCCATGAGCAGCTGAAAGGTTGCCGGTGCTGAGCACAAGCCGAACGGGAGAACTTTAAACTCTTAAAGACCATTGGGTGTCACAAATGCTGTTTTTTCTCGATCTCTTTTGTCAACTTTATTTGCCAATATCCGCTCCGTAAATCCATCGTCGAAAAATACCGTGCATGGCATAGTCGATCGAGAGAGTCGTCTATACGAGGCAGCGGGTAAACGTCCTTTTTTGTAACCTGATTGAGCTTGTGGTAATCAATGCAGAAACGTAAGGTGCCATCTTTTTTCCTCACCTATACTACCGGTGATGCCCAAGGACTTTTTGACGGCTGAATAACGTCATCCTGAAGCATCTTTCGCACCTGACTTTCTGTGGCTTCACGTTCCCGCGGAGCTACTCGGTATGGGTTCTGCCGTATGGGTCTGGCCGTTTCATCCGTAATTATGCGATGTTTCGTCAACGGCGTTTGGCGAACTCTGGACGTTGAAGAAAAACAGTCCTGAAATTCATTAATAAGCTTCAGAAGGCTTTGCTTCTGCGGGGGCAGTAAACTTGGGCCAACGTCGACGGATAGAGGGGCTGACCCGGTGACTTCGGCTTTCTGCACAGTCAAGCAGCTTGCAACCTCAATGAGCTCCTCCACGTACGCGACTGCCATACCTTTTGCAAGATGTCGTCGCTCAGTACTGAAGTTCGTAACCAGACCGTGCGCGTGTCCGCAGTTGAGGCTTACGACGGCTCTTGCAACAGGTAAGCCACGGCTGAATAGCAATGCTGAATTTTGTTGAGAGATGTGGTCGAAGTTGCCTGGGTGGTCGCATGTTACAGCTACGAGAGCACTTGAACGGGGTGGAAGGGTCACGTGATCTTTGAAGACGTGCAGATGTTTACGCCGCTGGTCGTTACATCTCATATCTGGAACTTGATCTGGGGCCATAAAAAATGTAACTGACCTGTCTGGAATGTCTATGACGGCGCCGTATTCACAAAGGAAGTCCATCCCCAAGATCAGGTCTTTGCAGCACTCGGACAAAATCACGAACGTGGCAACGAAAGCTGAATCACCAATACTAACTCTGGCAGTGCACTTTCCAGTTGGCGTCATCAGTTGGCCCTCCGCGGTTCTTATGTTAGGCCCCGTCCGTGACGTTTTAACTTTTTTTAGGCCAATCAGCAAGCTTTCTGCTCATGATGGAGAAATCTGCGCCAGTGTCTACTATTGCTGTCACAGGACGTCCGTCTATGTAAACAACTATGTCGGCGCTTACGATTTCCTGTGGGGTCGGCGGCGTTGCATGGTTTGTCGTATCGTACAGGTACTGGAGGTATTGCAGCATCTCGACGAGTGGCAACCTTCCCTCTAAAGGTCACAGCTGTTAGTTTCCCCGATGAGGGCTTGGGGACCTGCCCCGGACAGCGTCGGCGTAACTACGACGGTTAGGCGAAGAGCTCGGCGAAGGTGACGGAGAGCGGGGTCGATGATACAGAGCGGATGGCTGTCTTTGCGGGGGCGCGCTGTCACGTCGGGTGTCGAAACGAGGTCGTGAAAAAGTCGGCGCATAAGTCGGGTATCTTTCTTCACGATATGGGCAGATGCGTTAGACATGTCTAGCTTCTCCGCAATTGAAACACGGTGGACGGCGGTCGACGGTGCGCCAAAGATCCATCTTCCGAACGAATGGTCGACTGGTAGGCACCCTCGGCGACCAAGTTGCGGGTGTCGGCGGAGGGTAGAACGGTGGGTAAAACGGTGTTTCAGTAGGTGCGTTATTTTGCGGAGTCCTCGTCGTTGGTGGTGGTGGCGTAGCGGTGGGTTGTATACTGGTGGCACTGGCGTGTTATAAGAAGGAACCAGTGCAGTCGAGTTGTGCGGCACAGGCGACGGATGACGGGTGGCTGCCACATAATTAATAGATCGTTGGGCTGGTAGTGATTCGGGCTGGGAAAATGCTTGCCTGATTTCCTGCCGCACAACTTCTCCAACTGAAGCCATCGCCTGTTCTTGCGGAGTCACAAGGAAGTGTCGGATCTCCTCACGAACAACCTCGCGAATAAGCTCACGAATAGGACCGTCACTGCCGGCCATCAGAGCAGAGACGCTGATTGAGGCACCGTTTGGTCGGTCGTGATAGCGACACCGTTGCTGCAGTGCGCGCTCGATAGCTGTAGCCTCTTTGATGAATTCCGCAACGGTCGTCGGTGGATTGCGGAGAAGGACGGCAAATAGCTGTTCTTTGACACCTCGCATCAGACGGCGGAGTTTCTTGGCTTCAGGCATATCAGGGTCAGCCCGTCCAAATAGGCGCGTCATGTCCTCCGCAAACATGGCGACACTCTCATTCAATTTCTGGACCCGAGACTCGATGAGTTACTGAGCAAAGTCACGGCGGTCGTTGTTTGTGAAGGTGCTGAGATCTGGCGGCGAAATTCATCCCATGAAGACAGCGTTGCTTCGTGGTTCTCATACCACGTACGAGCGCTGTCTGCTAAAGCAAAGTAAGCGCGTGAAAGCTTTAGCTCGGTGGTCCAGCGGTTTGCCTTAGCGACTCACTCATACTGGGCTAACCAGTCCTCAACGTCTTCATACGCCTCACCATGGAATGTTTCCGGAGTGTGAGGCTGCTCAATAGTCAGCTGGAAAGCACCTGCAGTTGCCATTTCTCCAGGCGGAGTGCTATGCTGGGAAAGTTCCAGGGGAATCACCTCAGGACTAAGGCCTCGCTGTCGGCGACTGTAGCGGTGGACAGGGGACCCACTTGAGGAACGGGTTCCGGTGTCAGACTTGAAGTGCCAGACTGCGAAGGAGTCCCGAGCATCAGTCGTAGAAGCCCAGCACCTCCACCAGTGTCGCAACGTGCAAAGAACAGGACACAAGGTTTCCTTTCGACGATAACAGCAAGGCTCTATTGGCACACAAAACAAAGCGCAAGAGCAGACGCGCAACGTCGTCTTCCACAAAAACGCCAGCGACCGCCACACGTGATGCTGGCTTCTTCCTCCTTTTATGCTTACGGCTAATAACCGTGACAATATGATGAAAAGATGCGAGATGGTGGTACTTTGAGTGTTGAATAGACGGATGAACGAACACGCAGACAGATGCATGGATGGACGCATGAACGGACGCTGGGTGCGGATGCATGAACGAACGCAGGGACGGACACCCGAACAGACGCACACACGGACGGGCGGGTGGACGCATGACGGTCACACATACGGACGCATGGACTTATGGAAGCAAGAACGAATGGACGGACGAATGCTTCGCCCTACTCTCCATCATTCACTCTGTGGATATGCTGCCATTTTTGATTGATTGATTGATTGATTGATTGATGTGTGGGGTTTAACGTCCCAAAACCACTATATGCTGTCATCCTTATTTTGCTTTTTGTTTCCTTTGCATTGATGGCATACCATAGTGAACGACAAACGCGGAAGCTGACTTTAAACCAATATACGAGAAAGTGTTAAGAAATTGTTGAACAGGGAACGCCGCTGCATTGGGCCAATGTTTCGACTTCTGGTCTTGATGTCTTGACAAAGAGGGGCCTATTAGTCCTAAATACGTAAAATCAATTGGTTAATGCATCTTTTTTCTCGTTCTTTTCTTGAACGCGAATCGGCAATGTACAACACTTCCCGAAATCGGCCACTCCTGCCTCAATTATTACCCTAAGGGACCTTTGAAAGAACAATAAATAAGAGTGACGATAATCACGAGGAGGATGATGATGTGGTGCTGACCCTGGCACCACCTTTTGGTGTCGGATAGTGCTCTTGTGGCGACTTCACTCGACAGTTGTGGACGCAGGATTTAAGGCGTATCACGTTCGTTTCTCTGTAGGCCGTGCAGTTACGGCGCCTACTGAAAGTTTTCAAGCACCAAAAGTAGAGCAACCAGTACCTGTTGCACGGATTCCGCGCATGGTGATACTTTAAACGGATTCTGAACAAAAAAAATGGCAGCATATCCACGGAGTGAATGATGGAGAGTGGGGCGAAGCATTCGTCCGTCCATGCGTCCGTCTGTGTGACCATCCATGCGTCTGTTTGTGCGCCCGTCCCTGCGTTCTTTCGTGCATCCGCCCCTGCGTCCGTTCATGCGTCCATCCATGCATCCGTTTGTGTGTCCGTTCGTTCATCTATTCAACACTCCAAGTCCCACCATCTCGCATCCTTTTATCATATATTCCCCATATAGAAGCACCGCCATCCAGCGGACATTCCAAGGACTAAACGAGAGGTGGCACACGCACACTTTCTTACGGCCTGCGCTTTGGGTCCACTTCCCACCTTTAACCACCTCGAGTTCATGGTATATTCTAGTTCACTGTATTCATGGCACTGCGACCAAACGCTCGCTAAACCTTTCGAAAACCAAGGAGGTTACGCCCAGCGAGTATAACGTAGCAACCTTTCCCTGTCAGATAGGGCTCAATTTACATGCCGATGGCTGCTAATGAGAAATGAGAGACAGGAGAATTCGGCATTTACTTTCTTACAGCTTGCGCTTCGTATCTACTTCTCATTTTTAACCACCTTGAGTTCATTCATGGTATATACAAGTTCATTGTATTCATGGCACTGCGGCTCAACGCTCGCTAAACCTTTTGAAAGCTAAGGAGGTTACACCTAGCGAGTATAATGTAGCATCCCTTTCTTGTCCGATAGTGCTCAATATACATGCCAATGGCTGCTAATGAGGATCGCAGCGTGCGCGTTGACTAAAAGCCGAATGCTCATGTTTCTCATTCCCCATTAGCAGCCATTGCCATGCACATTGAGCACTATTTTTTATTGTTAAACAACGCACAGAAGAAATCTCTCACTGGCACCACCTTGGAGGTCAAGTGTTATACCTATTTCGGGTATGTGCCACTGGTGGTTACATACGAGGGACGCCCAAGCCACGCCATAAGGAGCTTCGCCCCTAAAAATTGGCAGATCTCTTGTACAGTGGGAATCGATGATATGCGAAGCAGGAATGGGGAGGGTTATAAGTCATTTTAAAATCAGCACAACGTTGCGAGGTGGAGGTAAATGATGCCATATATTTCTTCCGTGTCATGATTTTAATGTTTGGATGTGTCGTTTACCTTCGTTATCTATTCACGTCACGTGATACCAAATTTAGTATATGTGGAGCTGGCGTAACCACCACAAACACTCTATGAGCGTGGTACTTTGTAAAGTTCATACATGACACGCGTGGCAGGATTATCGTGCTTGCACCAGTCATATACTTTCTTCATCCATCGACGTCACTTAACACCGAATTTGGTATATGCGAGTGCATCGTGAAAGGCCCAATATACTCTAATGTAGCGGTGACGTGCGCGCACGCTCGGCACCGCGACGCTACGTTAGCGAAACGATAGCACTCTATAGTATGACGCCAGGCACGACCGGTGCGACAAGCGTCCGTCGGTGCGGCCCGACGGCAACTGGTGCGAAATGTGGCATGCTCTATTTCGCGCCGAAGCGTTACCCAGACAACACTGCGTCTCCCTTTTTTCGTGACAAAGGGGCGCCGGACGTGGTGAAACGCGCATGCGTCAAAGCAACCAAGCGCGGCGCGCCCCTGCTAGTGAATGGCCGGACCGTCGCTTGGCGTGGCAACACTGGCGTGACGCGACGAAATGAAAGCCAGTGATCATGCTTACCACGTTCCGTCGAAACGTAATGGCGCCTACAGTGTGGCATGTAGTCATGTTCTCGCATGACTCGCATCTCATGATTATCATGTTTGCACCAGTCACATACCTTCCTTATTCATTGACGTCACGTAATACCGAGTTTGGTACATGTGAAGCTAGCAAAACGACCGTGAGCACATTATGAGCCTAGCATGTAGTCATGTTGTTACATGACACGCATCTCATGTTTATCATGTTTGCACCAGTATCATACCTTCATTGGCCATTAATGTCCCGTTATACCAAATTTGGTTTGAGTGAAGCTAGTTAAAAGGCCGCCAGCGCATAATTAGCGCGGCATCTAGTCATGTTGTTACATGACACGCATCTCATGATTATCACGTTTGAACCAGTCACACACCTTCGTCATCCATTCACGTACTGCAATACCAAATTTGGTATTTGTGACGCTAGCAAAACAGCCACGAGCTCATCATAAGCTTGGCATATAGTCATGCTTTTACATGACATGCATGTCATAATTTTCATGTTAGGGTCTGTCCTCGTGTTCACCATGCAATCATGTCATACCATACCAGTTTTGCAACATGCCATGTGAACAAAGCCAACGCAGGAGCTGCAGGACCATGAAATGTATTCATGACATCATATGTCATGATTTTCATGTTATGACTAATCAAATATGTCCTTCATAGAGTAATTTATTGCCTCACCGATTTTGGTATCGATACCATTATCGAAACAGCCAGGACAGCTAAATCTCTTAGGCAGATAGATAGATAGATACGCTCAAAGTCACCGAAGTTCGCTAAGAAATGCCTCACATTTTAAATTGAAAAAAACTGACGAAACTTGCAAATGCCACAGTTCAGAAGATAAACGGAGTTTATTTCCCATATTTTCGAATAGCTGGTTGTATATTTTATATATTGTCAGCGTGCGGCGGCTAGAGTTACTGTGCTCCTTCCTTACGGGTGCCACCTAGAGGTAGCATGTACAGTAACACTAGCGGCGGCTGCTCGCGAGCGCGAGCTGTGACGTCAAACTTGCCGAGGCACATGCAGGATGCATGTGTTCTTGCCCTCCTCCTCCTCTTCTCCACTTCTCATCCCATTCTTTTCCTTCCCCAAAAGCGATGATACTTGGCCTCGGCCGGAAGCATTGTTTGCAACGAAACTTGCAAATGCCACAGTTCAGAAGATAAACGGAGTTTATTTCCCGTATTTTCGAATAGTTGGTAGTATTTTTTATATATTGTCAGCGTGCGGCGGCTAGAGTTACTGTGCTCCTTCCTTACGGGAGCCACCTAGAGGTAGCATGTACAGTAACACTAGCGGCGGCTGCTCGCGAGCGCGAGCTGTGACGTCAAACTTGCCGAGGCACATGCAGGATGCACGTGTTCTTGCCCTCCTCCTCCTCTTCTCCACTTCTCAACCCATTCTTTTCCTTCCCCAAAAGCGATGATACTTTGCCTCGGCCGGAAGCATTGTTTGCTGCTGTTGTTTTTCATACCGGCTCTGGGAACCGAAGTGGAAGATGAGCGAGTCGAGAGACGCGGGCGATGGCGGGCATTGTTGGCTTGACAGTGTCGGGTGAGTCTGACGTCACCAAAAGTAACTTTCTCAAGTTCCCGTCGCTGCCACTATAAACGCGGCCGTTTGCGAAAAACGCAATAGATGCATTATTTTTTCGTAGTTTCTGCTTGGAATGATGGTTGTCTATATCCATTTCAGGATCCCATCTTTCGAGTTGGCTGAAAATATTGGCGGCAAGAGTTTTATTCAGTATCCCTTCAAGCTCACGCTTTTAATGAGTAATAACAGACAATGAAGCCATGAGAAGTATCGGGGATGTTACTATAAGTGACTGTAACGTAAATGTGAAGAAATAAGAGTGGACGAACAGATTCCTCGCCACCGGCGGGATTCAAACCTGCAACCTTCGAATATGAAGTTCGATGCTGTACCACTGAGCTACGGTGGCGGTTCTGTCCGTCAACTTTATAAGGTACATGTAAGTAATTTGAAGGTCGCAGGCTTGGATCCAGCCGGTGTTGATTTGTCTTTTCGTCTACTTTTTGTTTTTCTCATTTACATTACAGGAACTTTTAGTAACATCCCGAATACTTCTCTTGGCATTACTTTCTCTTAGTGTTGACAAGCAACGTGTCTAACAAAAAAAAAGCTCTAAAATTTACGGACTTTTTTCACTGAAGCTCGTGTGCCTTCCTTTTATTCATGTTACCTTCTTTCTATCTCTGTATCTTGTTATCTCTCGTTCCCTTTCCCCCAGCGTAGGATAACAAACCGGACGTGCGTCTCGTGCACCTTCCTGCCTTTCCTTCTTCTTCTTCCTCCTCATCCTCTTTCACGGCAGCTCGGTGACAAGCACAGCAGAGCGTGGAAAGCCACCCTATACCTGTCTGCAGGAAGACGAGACGCTGTGCGCCCGGCATGCCTTGCTGTGGCTGGCACGAACGCCCCAGCCGCCGGGTTTCTGGTTTCGATACATCCGTCAGCTTCGATATGCGCATGCGCGTTCTCCGTTTACATGCGAGTGAAGAGTGGTGGCCTGTTCGGTGGCCTGGTACTCTCTCTGCGATCCCGCTCAGTTTCGTCCGGACGTCGACGCGACGTGGTAGTCAGAGACACCTCATTGTGCACGCCGAGAGAGGCGCCAGCGTTGTGCGAGAGAAAGGTGAGTGTTCATGCTTCGAAAAAACGCCGCCATTCATGTTTGATTCTTTGACTGTGCAAAGCCCATCGCTGAGTTCTAGGTTTTCAGTTATTTTGGAAACAATTGCGTTTTAATACCCTTGTACCACTCTTTACAAGCCTTTTTCAAACATTTCGGAATCCAGCCTACATTAGGACAACTGTGGAGCGACCCGGTTCAAATAATTGTCCGTTAATTGCGACTGCCTGTGTGGGGGCAGTGAACGCGCGCATAACTGCTTTCTTTCCTCCTTTCTTTTTCTATTCGCTGTTCTCAACGTAGGGTTGCAGAATATGTTGAACCTGGTTAGTCTACCTACTTTTACGTTGTCTTCATGTCTTCAATTAGGCGTGTAAACGACTAGTGCCGCATAAAATGTCGTTATGATAAGAAAAGAGAGAAAATAAACGCTTAGCTTTTTGTGCTTTGTTTCAATTATTTAGATTGCACATTCTTGTTTGTTCATTTGTGCTTGTTTGGTTCGCATAAGAACCCTGCACAGTAGATGGGGAAGGTTGGAAGCTTGCGATGAGCATTTCGCAAACAGCGGATGTGTTCTCGTCTTGTTGGAGGCTAAACCCTTGAAAAGGACATGTCCTGTTGACGAAGCGTCGCACCCGACATACAGCCCCTTCTTACAGGCTTCTCAAACCTGTAAAGTATGAGACTACTCGCATTCGAACTAATAAAGCAGTCGGCGGCATGAACAAATTCTATATGAGGGCTGCAGTATTGTAAAGCGCTATCAATATACAAGTATACTTTGCTCGCGAAGTACTTTACTGCCAAGGTTCCACTGCCCCGTCACACGCCACCACCTTCTCACGCCACCCTTGTGACATTCCATTCGCAGCACCGAGGAGGAACGCTATGGCGGGATGCATGACGGAAGCGGAAGACACTGCCACAAATCTGGCCTTCGGGTTGATCATCATCTTCATCGCACTCATGGCGGTCGTGATCGTGCTGCTGATATTCCGCCTCGTATGCTGCATCCGTGGTTACTTCTGGGCCGAACGGGTAATTAGGCCTTGCTGCTTTTCTATACGCGGAGCAGTGAATGTTCCATGGCACTCGAACTGGAGTGACCGGCAGCGTGGCATGCGTGGTCTGCGGCACTGAATAACACATCGATTATTCCATATGTCGTTAACCTGAATTTGTTTCTGAGAGACGAAAACTTTCTAACGCGCTGTGACAGGTTTCGACCGTATGCAGATTTTGCTGGAGCACCATCCTTGTGTTTCTTCGGCTCACGGGGCAGTCAAAACCCTCTCGCGCTTTCTGAGGACTACATGCCCGTGTGAACGCCTTTGACTTTTGTATAGTGACATCACTGCATTCGCGTCAGCCTATTTAGTGACAATATTCTCATCTGTTTCTCTTCTCTTTCCTCTTTATATAATCTTTATACTCCCCTTTGCCATAGTGTAGGGTAGTAAAGCAGGCGTATGCCTGGAGAACTTCCCTGCCTTCTCTCCTGCTGTTCTTTCTCCTGGTTCCATGGCACTGCCTGTGTCAGGGTAAAAGAGTCCTCGTACCAAATTTTAGAGCAGAGCTAAGAAATTAGTTAAAAGAAGAAAAGAAGCAGAAAGCAAAACGGTTAACCAGAAAAGATTCCTAGTAATTATCGAGCGCTGGGTGAGCACTGGAGGCGTATAGTGCAGTTGCAAGAAAGGTCAGTATGCAGTTAAGAACAAAAGAGAGACAAAACGGAACAGCGGTCTTCTGCTATCCCCCTCTCTTTGCCCTGTACAATGGCTCCAGTACGCATCATTGAACACGTGCAGAAGGTCAAGTTCTTCGTAAAGATTCTTTATTGGTTGGTTAGTTAGTTACCCATTGCTAATTACGAAAATCGTGGGCCCGCGGTCAACCGAAGCCTTTCAAAATATTCCTGCGCATGCACTAGTATTTTTTATGAGAAATGGGGAATATCGAATAGGGGATACTCATTTATTGATAATTATTGCCTGGTGAATCTGGTCGCATGTATCACGTGTTTCCGTGTGTTTCTCGTGTTTCATGGCAGCTGTGTTTAATTATTAGGAAGGTGCTCAGTGACCATTTGTGATCACCTTGACGAATTCTCTGGTAATGCACTGGGAGTTTTCTGTGTGCAAACATTGTCCGTCACCTGCGACCACTGTTGACGTGTGAATGGAAGTGTGAACGTTGTTGTGGATCCCACCGCTGCCACCAGTTGTTGTGGATCGCGGTGCTGAGTCGTATCCCACCGCTGCTAACCAGTTTTTGCAGATCGGGGGCTGCCCGGTCTCTTGTGGTAGCGAAGCGTAACTTCGGGTTGAGGAAACGAACGCTGACAAAATGGTGATACGAAGAACAAACAGGTTTATGGCACTATTTACAATTATTTACAGCATAGGAAGGTTGAGAGTTTACAAACCACGAGCGTGGTGGTTGAACCGTTACATGGTTCAGAGCGACGTCCCTCACTCTGCGGTGTCGTTATAAGTCCTGTCGGGCTCCTCCTTCTTGAGTGGATCACCAATCACACACACAAAACAGGCGAGGGGTACGAGCATGAAGGGCCCAAGTGAACATCCAATATTTAGTCGTGATCACTGCACTGCAAGGTGGCGCCAGAGGGGCTCTTCCTCGTCGTGTGTGTCGCTGGTCGAGGGGTCCCAAGCTTCAGACAGCAGACATCAAACGGTCCGCCAATCTGTCCGCTCAATTGCCACGGCGATTCGTGGCGGCGAACGCGGTGTCTTCTAAGGAAGACGCTGTCTTTGTTGTCCTCGCTGGAACGGCTTACGGCGTCGTGGCGACACGACGTCTCATCCTCCGGCTAGCAGGGACGATACGTGGCGGGCATAGGCAGCCGGCCAGTCGGCTACTTGTTTGAGGATTAAAAGAGCGCCGCTCCCCCGTCAGCTCTGGAAGCTGGTTCCGAGAGAACTGGGGTTCCAGGCGTGGGAGCGCTGCCCGGTTTCACTTCTCAACGACAGCATGGCGCCTACTGACGACGGTCATAACAGCTTCCTCCTCGCCAGATGAGTCACGGAGGGCAGCAGTCACCGCTGCTGCTCGCAGGGACGATGAAAGTGTCCGTAGTTGAATGCCATGAACTCGCTTTCGCCTGTCGCATTGTCTCATAATTGCGACTCGCTTGCTGGATTTCGGGCCGACCGGTCGTGCGCTCGCGCGCTCCGCGCGCTTGCGATCTCCAGCGTCAGCGTGGCTCTGGCCGACTGGACTCGCCCTACGTCATCTCCTGCCGCCGACGACCTTCCACCTCCGACGACAGTGCAGCTCTGATTTACTGGACTTGTTCTACGCCATCCACCGACGACGGAAGGAGCTCTCGCAGGTGCGCCCCGTCCTCGGACTCCAGTGACCGTGTTCCATCTTTCCTATCTCTTCTATCCCCTCGGTTTGTCCTCGCTCGCTGTGGCTTACCACCACACGTCTCTTCTTCTCTTCTCCTTCTTCGGCTTTCCCACATCTTTACTCCTATCATTTTTATCCCTCCTCACCCCCATCCCTTGTGAGCTACTGTGGCGGTGTCGCTCATCGAAGCAGACAATAACGGGGCTCACTTTTCTCTTCTTTTCTCTCTTTTAATAGCCACTTCGTCGTCGTCGTCGTCTCATAATTGCCGAAAACTTCAACAGCATCTCTGATACTCGACCACATGCACAAACAAGCACTCGGCCCCCTTCGAACAAACCAAGCCAAAAGAGGGATGGCAAACCAATTTCAATTACTAGCTTTAACAAAAGCTAACATTCAGATCTCTCAGGACTCACTTTCACTGAGAAACCAGACGCGCTACCTTACACATATCACATTATAAGATGCACGAAAAAAACTAAAATATCAATTTTGATACCTCAAGAGCACCCCAGATTGGTTTAAAAAGAGCGGCTAAGCGCGTTAGCGTTTCCCTTCGATTTGCCCTTATACCTATTGTCAAAATGATATTTTTGAAGAATCAAGCTCCACCTCACAAGGCGACTGTTCTTCCATGTCATGGTTTGCTGCCACGCAAGGGGACAATGGTCTGTCTCTAATTTAAATTTAGCACCTCCAAGATAACACTGCAACTGATGAATGACCTACTCAATGCAAGCGCATTCCTTTCCTGGAGCGCAGTAAGTTATCTCACGAGAGCCCAATTTCTGGCTCAAGTAAAGCTCAGCTTTGCATGTTACCACTGTCATCCTGACATAAAACGGATGTCTCTTTCTTTTCATCGCTGACCACTGTCATCGGTTCTGTCCCGCGGAGAGCATTGGTCCGGAACTCGGATTCAGCGAGCGCTAAAATTGTCCTGGTGTCTGTCTTTGTTTACGGCCGCCAATAACCGTGTACTATGAGACATGAAGCTCACCAGCCTCCCGAAAGCTTAACCTTAGCTGTGACCTAACGGTCTACCTCAACGTTTAGGTAAATCTTGATAATCTGCTCATGATCACTAGATCAATCATTCTTCAAAGAAGACAACGACAAAAAAACTAACAAACACTGCCTTCTAGCAGGTTTGTTCACTTAGTTACCTGCCTTTGCTAACGCCTTTGATTGATTGATATGTGGGGTTTAACGTCCCAAAACCACTCTATGATTATGAGAGACGACGTAGTGGAGGGCTCCGGAAATTTAGACCACCTGGGGTTCTTTAACGTGCACCCAAATCTGAGCACACGGGCCTACAACATTTCCGCCTCCATCGGAAATGCAGCCGCCGCAGCCGGGATTCGAACCCGCGCCCTGCGGGTCAGCAGCCGAGGGACTTAGCCACTAGACCACCGCGGCGGGGCAACGCCTTTGATTGAAAAGCACTGAGTTCTTCTGAGCGTTTTTCAATTATCCTCATTTCTGTAGCGCTGCGAAGGGCACGGCACTAATAACCAAACGCTTAAGCCTTCACAGTTGGTCTAAACGTTCATCCTTACGTTACGTTGTAACACACTGTGTACAACACAAAATATAATCCTAGGTGCAATACTCATTAAAACACCTCACAACAATTACCCAGGTTTTATGCTAAAAGCTTCCTTCAAATGCTCATTTACTCCGAATCGTCATGACAGGGAAGGTATACGGCATTACGTTAAACCTATAAAAAAACTAGAAAAAATTACACATTTTCTCAGTTTTTACCTTACGCAAATTTTCGTACAAATGATTAACGGACTTCAATTTTCAGGCTTTAGTACGGCGGTTTTTTTTAGAAAACTTCACACCACGTCTCGTAACCTACAATTTTAAACAGACAAATCTGCATCTCCGATACAACACTGAGTAACCATATTTAACATGCCCGGGCAACAGTTTACTCAAACCGACCGTGAACCCTCTTGTCGTGGTTTTTTAATCACACACGGTGGGATCGCAGTCCCGGCGGTTTTCGAGCACGCCAGAGGCTGCACAACGCACAAACATTACGCGGTGTCCTGCTGTCATACGTCATTCGGCCCTTCGGCCGGCTCCACTCAGGATTGTGCAACGGACGCCAGAAGCAGGGGGAAAGCCTGTGGCATTTTCTCTTTGTGTTCACCCCTAGGCGGTATTTAGCCACCCTGCCCTTTCGACTTTGACCCTTCGGGCAAGGCCGCTTTCCCGAAGTCGCCGAACTTTACCGCGCGTTTCGTTGGGGTGACGCACCTTGTTTCCCCCTTTCCACCTGGCTCGCCGCTTGTGCCTCCATGAACGCCACCATTGACGTTTTTAGATGCGGAGCATCTAATACTCGAGGCTTGTAGTACGGCGCCGTCCGCAAGCTTCCTCCTCCTCCTTCCACTATCTGTGCATCCCTTCCTCCTCTACACACCACGCGCGCTTCACTCCTCCACCATCTGTGCACCCTTCCTTCTCTACACACCGCGTGCGCTTCTCCTCTTCACAAACATTCGCTAGCTGTATAATGTAGCGCGCATGCACCGTCACGCTTCGAGAACATCGGCAACTGACGCGCGCGCATGCGCCGTCGCGCTTCGAGAACATCGGCAGCTGACGCGCGCGCATGCGCCGTTGCACTTCTCCCCCTTCTCGAACATTCGACAGCTGACGCGCACATGCACCGTCATCCCACCATCTGTGCCGCGCGCGCTTCTCCCCTTCGAGAACATTCTACAATTCTCCTGATTCTCCAGTGCACGCGCATGCGCCGTCGCGCTTCGAGAACATTCAACAGCTGACAGTGCATGCGCCGTCGCGCTGTATATATACTCAAGGTCGGCGCTCGCTCGCTCAGTTGCCGCTCGTCGGTTGGTTTGTACGGCGCGTCGACGTCCAAGGTCGCGGTGAAATGAATTCCAATGAATCCACAAACACAATGATCGACGTCCCTTCGACCAGCGCCGCCCTTTCGTATACGTGTGTACGTGTTCACTCATTTAACACCCCCTCCTACAACCACGTTAACCAATTTAGCCATCGACCCAAGTAAGTCGCAATTTAACACCCCATTTCACAACCACTTTAACCAATTTAGCCATCGACCCAAGTAAGTCGCACTTTAACACCCCGTTAACCAATTATATGCTCCGCATCCTCCTCAGTGTTCCCCCGAGGGAAGCTGCGGGCAATTTTTTTGAAACAGATTAAAGGCCTAGCCTTTCGTCTTTGTAGGGACGAAGTGGGACCTGCCCTAGCTTTACGCGGTGCCGAACGCTCCCGCTTCTTTCTTTTTCTGCGATGTCTGCATACCAGCTCGATGGTATCGCTGCACCGCTGAAGCGTGGCGTTCTTGCTCTCATCGGTCACTGCGCTATCCATGCCTACATTTGACGATGTTGAAGCGTCTTTTCGAGGCATAAGGATAGTTTCCAGCTCCTTACTGAGCCTATTAGGGCTGCTGGCCCCACCTCCTCCTCGCAAGTACCGTTTTTTGAACCACTCTCTACCTCCAGACTAGCCAAGGCCTCACTCTCGACATGCTCTCTGATTTCCTGAATGGCGGTATCCTCCTCTAACTGCTCAGTAGCCAAGCTACCCCAGTTCCCATTCAGAAGTAAAGCGAACCTGTCTGATGCTGGCGGAAGTAACGCATACTCGCGAGATTCCTTCTCTGAGTGACGGATCTCAAGTGTCTCGCTATTACGTTTGTCTGAACTGATTTCCTTCATGTTCACCACTTTTGTATCACGCACTTCCTCTAAAGCATTTTTCTCAGACGTTAAATCAGTTGCCAATTTTCGTGTTTTTGAACGGGTTAACGCTTGAACTACCCTGTCACCGAAGAGGATGCCCTTTTCTCGCAATAACATATCCGACTTGTTTGAGAACAAGTACGGATATAATTTATGGAGATTTTCTGAAACTGCTGCCTCCGTTGTTAGTTTACCAAAGGGGCCCTCAATTACATTGCTTGTGACAGGCAAGCATACGCTCTGCTCTTCCACCACCTGGCGGATCCACGAGCACTGTCCTGTGTAGTCGGATGGTGACACATACGACGGGTGGACAACATCTATGGTTGCTGCCGAGTCACGCAGCACTTTGCATGGCTTTCCATTCACCACCAGATCATGCAACTAAGGCTACAGTAACCTCATGTTTTCTTCGCAGTCACTGAAAAATGAAAACGCCATCTTTTCCTTTCGGCAGTTCGCGGCTATGTGACCAGTCTCATTGCATTTGAAGCAAGCGAACGGTTTCTTAACCTCAAAAGCATTTTTCGCTTTTCCCGCGTTTTGCACCTTTTCGCTAGGTTCATCATCGTCCTTCTTTTGAAATTTGTTAGAAGAAACACTTCTTTCCCCTTTTTCATGTCAAGAGCTCGAAAAATGTTTTATGTAACCTTTACTTGAATTGGGCTTGGAATTGTGGGCTCCATCTGCACCCGGTTTATTGCCATAATATCATCCCGACGCATACTGCTCCACGAGTTCAGCAGCTTTCGTCGCAGAACTTATGTCACCCCGGTCCAGTAACCAGTTTTTTTCCTGCTATGGGAGACAATTTAAAAACTGTTTTAATAGAATCCTCTCTACTACAGCGTTCTTGTCACTGTATGACTCTGTGCTCTTAAGCCATTCTGTCAAATTCGATCTCATTTTGTACAGAAAGTCGGGATAGCTCTCGCTTTTAGACTTTTTAGCACCCCTAAATCTGTCTAAAGGCCTCTGCGCAAAGTCTATACTTTCTTAGAAGGCAAGCCTTGACCTTCTCATAGTTGTCTTCGTCCTCCTTGCTGAGTCGCGCAACAACCTCTGCTGCCTCGCAGGGCAGAACTGTGAGTAGCCTTTGGGACCAGGTGTCCTGCTCAAATGACATTTTCTCGCACATCCGTTCGAAATTTACCAGTTACAGACCAATATCCCCTGATACCACGTATGGCAGGATGTACCGGGACATCTTGAAATCTGAACCTTGTTGGAGTAAGGTACCACTTTCTGGGGACCACTGCCCAACCTTTCTCTCAACTCAAGTTCTCGGTTGCGGATCTCGATCTCGAGCGCCTGTCTTTCTGCTTCACGTTCACGTTTTATGTGATGTTCCTCTAGCTCGCGCTCACGCCTCTCTTCCTCCTCTTTCTGCTGTCTCTTTGTTGAGGTCCCATGCTTCACAGAGCTCCTCATCATCAGCCCCCAAATCATTGATCACTTTTATGAATAGGGGGTTTCGTGCCAAACCCTTTGTATTGATCCCCAATTTCTCACACAACAGCAACAAGCACGGCTTCTGCAGCTCCCGTAAGTCCATGATCGTACTTACTGCTCGCTGCTTCCAAAATAACTTTCCGAAACGGCGAAATTGAGTCTTTCGGCAAAGTTAACTACCAGTTCTAAATTTTAACTCTCTTCTAGAACCTGGTTCACTCAAAGGAAAAGCCAAGCACTCACCCATACGTGATCCATGTGTCGACCCAGCTGCTTCTCGTGGGCCGACTGTTGTTGTCTCTTGTAGCTTGGTATCCGACTGCTGCCAACCAGTTGTTGTGGCTCTCGGCGCTGTTCTCCTGTAGTCGCTTCGGATCCCACCGCTTCTAACCAGTTGTTACAGATCGGGGGCTGCCCGGTCTCTTGTGGTAGTGTGGCGTAACTTCGGGTTGAGGAAACGAACGCTGACAAAATGGTGATACGAAGAACAAACAAGTTTATGGTACTATTTACAACTATTTACAGCATAGAAAGGTTGAGCGTTTACAAACCACGAGCGTGGTGGTTGAAGCGTTGCATGGTTCAGAGCGACGTCCCGCACTCTGCGGCGTCGTTATAAGCACTGTCGGGCTCCTCCTTCTTGAGTGGAACACCAATCATACACACACCACAGGCGAGGGGTACGAGCTTGCACGGCCCACGTGAACATCCAACATTGAGTCGTGATCACTGCACTCCAAAGTGGCGCCAGAGGGGCTCTTCCTCGTCGTGTGTGTGCCGCTGCTGGTCGAGGGGTCCCAAGCTCCTGACAGCATACATCAAACAATCCGCCGATCTGTCCGCTCAATTAGCAGGGCAATTTGTGGCGGAGGCCACGGTTTCTTCCAAGGAAGATGCTGTCTCTGTTGTCCTCCCTGGAACGGCTTACGGCGTCGTGGCGACACGACGTCTCATCTTCCGGCTAGCAGGGACAATACCTGTGGGGCATAGGCAGCCGGCCAGTCGGCTACTTGTTTGAGGATTAAAAGAGCGCCGCTCCCCCGTCAGCTCTAGAAGCTGGTTCCGAGGGAACTGGGGTTCCAGGCGTGGAAGCGCTGCCCGGCTTCCCTTCTCAACGACTGCATGGCGCCTACAGACGACGGTCATAACAACGTCGCTGTTGCAAACGGGCAGTTCCGGGCGTAAGTTTTAAATTGATTTACGCTTATAATGAAGCCTTGATTCAGGTTGCTACATAAAAAGAGTAGCCAGTGCATTACGCGGGCACCAACCTTTTATTGAATGCTTTTACCAACAGTTACAGTTAAAGGATACAGTGTTAATTCACAAGTGCGTTCAGCGAGACCTGTGTGCATGTGTGTGTGTGTGTGTGTGTGTGTGTGTGTGTGTGTGTGTGTGTGTGTGTGTGCGTGCGTGCGCCTCTTTTAGTGGAATTGGCACAGACCCTTGCCACGCAAACAAACTTCGGAATGCACGACGTGTTGGAATTTCTAGACAGGCAGACGGTCACACGCCGCCGTTGTGGCATCACGCACTTGCTGAGAGAGTGTGAGGGGAGAGGCAACAGCTGCACCGTCGTGCCCAACGCCGCGAGTATGGAAAAAAAAATTTAAAATGTGTAAAGGCCTGACCTCACGTATCCGTCGCAGCGTTCCGACGCGTATTTTTTTGACGCGGCGTCGAGCCCTCTCCCATATAGAGAGAAAGAGAGCGTGGTTTCACGTAGCCACGCGCCCACTCTCTCCATAGGGAGAGGGCACGATACCGCACCAAAAGACTTCGCACTGATGCGCTTCGACGATACGTTGGGTCGGGCCTTTAGGCAATGCCGAGAGCCAGCCAAGTGCGTTTCGGTACATTTTCTCATGGCTGTTTCTATGTAGGACATGCGGGCGGTGGTCATGCAACAAGGTGCCCATCCGGACCATATCGGGCAGCAGCTCCGCCGAGTGGCCAACCCGAGAGCAGTCGCGGCCAGGCCTCCGCATGTTTGCCAGATTTAGGCAGCAGCCGCCCTGACACGGGGGCCAACGCCGCACGCCGTTTGGTGGCCTAAATGAGCCAATAAGCCCGATACACACATATGACCAGCTGCGCAACACTCACCGAGTGAGATCAAATAATGTTATTAGCAAGTCACAATGGTGTCTGTTTCTGGCACAATCCCAAACTAAAAACTTAATTCCCAAAATTTTGAGTGCAAACATACTCTAAAGTAAGCCAAACAACAAAAAGTACGTTTATCTGAATATTTGAAAAGTGAATACCGATTATGGGATTTCAGCTACACGCTCTGTTAATCATTGAAAGTGTCTTAGTTATGCTTCATGGCCTGTTATGTACTCTTGTTTTTTATTGGTGTCTTCGTGCTTATAAAAAGTGGTTAAGCATTTAGAGAACTTGCTACGCCATTATGGGAGAGCATATGTCCGTCCCGTGGGCCTCATACTTGATGAGGCCACGTCAAGTCTGTGTGTGTTTAGAAAAAGTGGTTAATAATTTTGTGTACTAGGTACTCTACTATCGGAGAGTATAAAGCCTTACCGTGCGCAACCAGAGGAGATCGCTCAAGTGTAGCACCTACGGCTGGAATTATATAAACACAATAACAGAAAAATAAAGCCGTGTGCATCGTATCATAAATCGTAGACCTCCTATTTTATTCTTGTTAACAGTCTTTCATTTTATTTTTGTTAATCTTTGATTTAATCATAAGCTTTGATTGATGGGTGGCTAAATGTCAACGTTTTCGTGGTTATGTGCCCTTTTATTTTGCTTGTTCTGGTTAAGAACCTTTTGAAAACCACCGTGTTGTTCATAGATGCTTCCCTTTCTACACGTTCTGTAGACGCATGGTGGCGGTTTATTGATGGAGGGAAGTCATGTGGCCTTAGGGTGCCTCGCCTCTAAAAAAATTGGCAGATCTCACGCACAGTGGGAATCGAGGATATGCGAAGCACGAATGAGAAAGGTTTATACGTCAGTTTAAAATCAGAAACGCGTTACGAGGCGGAGGTAAATTATGCTGTACTTGACTTCCATGCCATAATTATTATGTTTGGACTGGTCATTTACCTTCATCATCTATTCACGCCACCCGACACCAAATTTGGAAAATGTGAAGCTAGCGAAACGGCCGCAAGCGTTCTATGAGCTTGGTATGTTGTCATGTTCTTACATGACACGCGTCTCATGATTATCATGTTTGCACCAGTCATATACCTTCGTTATTCATTAAAGTCACGTAACACCAAATTTGGTTTGTGTGGAACTAGCGAAACAGCCTCGAGTGCATCCTAAGGGCCCAAAATACTCCAACGTAGAGTTGACGTGCGCACACGCTTGGCACAGCGATGCTAAGTTAGCAAAACGTGAGCACTCTGTAGTCCGACGCCAAGCGCTACCGGCGCGACCAGCACGACCAGCGTCCGTCCTCGCGCAACGGGTGCGAAACACGACATGCTGTAATTGGCGCCAATGTGTTACCCAGAAAGCACTGCGTCTGCCTCTTTTAGAGACGCAAGGACACCGGTCGCGCTGACACGCGCATGCGTCAAAGCAACGCAGCGCGTGCCTGTGAGTATAAGGCAGGACCGCCGCCTGGCATGGCAACGCCGGCGTGACGCGACAAAATGAACGCCGACATCTAAGTGTATTGGCGCCTTCACTGTGGTTTGCAGTGATGTTCTGACATGACATGGATCTCATGATAATCATGGTTCCACCAGCCACATACCTTCATCACCCATTGACGTAACGTAATACAAATTTTGGCATATGTGAAGCTAGCGGAACGGCCGCGAGCGCATCATGAGCGTAGCATGTAGTCATGTTGTTACATTACGCATCTAATGTTTATCATGTTTGCACCAGGCTCACACCTTCGTCATCCATGCACGTCTGGTAATACCAACTTTCGTATGAGTGAAGCTAGTGAAACGGCCGCCAGCGCATTAATCAGCATGGAACGTATTCACATTTTTACATGACACGCACCCTATGATTATCATGTTCGCACCAGTCGGGTACTTTCGTCATCCATTGACGGTACATAAGAAATATGGTATATGTCACGCCGGCGAAATGGCCGAGAGCGAATCATGAGCGTGGCATGTAGTCATGTTGTTACATGGCACGCATGTAATGATTTTCATGTTAGCGTCTAGCGCTTGTGTTCGCAATGCAATCATGTCATGCCATACCAGTTTTGCAGCATTTCATGCGAACGAAACCACCGCAAGAGCAGCAAGACCATGAAATGTAAATCATAACATTGATTACATACATGCCATTGTTTTCATGTTATGACTGGTCGAATATGTTCCTCATACAGTCATGTTATGTCATACCAAGTTTGGTATTGATACCATTATCCAAATGGCCAAGGAAGCTAAAAGTCGTAGGCGGCTAGAAGATAGATAGATAGATAGATAGATAGATAGATAGATAGATAGATAGATAGATAGATAGATAGATAGATAGATAGATAGATAGATAGATAGATAGATAGATAGATACGCTCAAAGTCACCGAAGTTTGGTAAGAAATGTTTCGCATTTAAAACAAAAGGGTGGAGGGGGCTGTGCAGTATTATCGAGCGTATGCAGCGTAGTTGGTAATCTTGAACTTCATAATTACGCCCAACCGTGACAGAGGCGAGCTGTTAAGCACCGAACAAGTTAAATTGAACTATCCAATCTGGTGCGGTAGAAAAACGGCGAATAGCAACGACATCGCGTCCCAGGGGCCATATGTCAGCATCATGGCCTCCGCGATGGCGGGCATGCGACGGGTTTTTCTAAACACGCCTTGCGTTTTTCATCTCAAAGGTCATCCTCCGTATCTAAGCATTTCTTGCGTCTTGCGCGACGTGGCAGCACATCCTGCACAATACCATGTAGCAAGAGGCGCGTGAATTCAAATGCTCTGTCACAGGCTCTCGTATAGACCCTAGTGGTGGGACAATATTCGGAACTTTTGAATAACGATTCGAAAAGCGGTGTATTCGATTCGGTGCTTGAATCTTATAGGGAATATTAGATAAACTGAATACGTTTTCAGTGTTTTGCAATAAGCGCGGATGAGATAAAAAATCACAGCATATCTACGGAGTTAATGACGATAAGTGGGGCGAAGCTTCGGAGGATTTTATTGGCAAACCGTGAATCATCCACCGGCCCCGTCTGTCAGCCGTCCGTCTGTCTGTCTGTCTATCCATCTACCCATCCGTCCACCTTCCTGTACGTCTGTCCTCCCGTTCGTCCATCTAGTGAACACTCTAAGTACCGCCCAACGGACATTTCAAGGACTAAACAAGAGGTGGCTACCTACTACAACTACATACATCGGGAACGCACGACCCTCGGCTTAAGGAGCTTCGCCCCTAAAGGTGCTTAGAATTTACAGTACATGGCGTTTAGACATGGGTAATAATTTACAGCACAAGGTACTCTACTATGGAGATGGAGAAAGAGATGGAGAAGGAGATGGAGAAGGAGATGGATAGGAGATGTTGAGAAGGAGATGGAGATGAAGATGGAGAAGGAGATGGAGAAGGAGATAGAGAAGGACAAGGAGATGGAGATGGAGAAGAGGTGGTGATGGAGAAGGAGATGGAGAAGGAGATGGAGGAGATGGAGAAGGAGATGGAGAAGGAGATGGAGAAGATGGAGAAGGAGATGGAGAAAAGGAGAAGATGGAGAAGGAAATGGAGATGGAGAAGGAGATGGAGATTAAGAAGCAGATGGAGATGGAGGAGATGGAGAAGGAAATGGAGGAGATGGAGAAAAAGATGGAGATGGAGAAGGAGATGGAGATGGAGAAGGAGATGGAGATGGAGAAGGAGATGGAGACAATGGAGATGATGGAGAAGGAAATGGAGATGAAGAAGGAGATGGGGATTGAGAAGCAGATGGAGATGGAGAAGGTGGAGAAGAAGCTGGAGATGGAGAAGGAGATTGAGATGGAGAAGGAGATGGAGATGGAGAAGGAGATGGAGATGGGGGAGATGAAGGAGATGGAGACAAGGCCTCATTTTATGAGGCCTTGTCGACATAAATTACGCCATGAGCTATTTAGAAAAAAATATTTACAGTATATACAGAACACAAACGCTTCATACCATTCCAGTAACAGGAAAAATGCACTCCGGCAAATCTATGTGTCACGACCAACATCACTACATTACAGTGAAGACATTTGCTCTAATATACATGACATTGTTGGCATTCATGTACACAAGAACTCAATGTGATATCACGATACAATGGTAAAACGATAACATAGATGCATTGAAAAAAATTTGTAACAAATGAAATCAAACATAACAACTCAATGAGCACTGCTTAGCACCAAGTTGGTCGAAAATTCAGTTGTATCCTTTCGTGTTCCACCATGACGAAAGGGCACGACCAATGCCGCAGAAACTCGTGCTCCCCGAGGAAGAAAAGCTCCTCAGAGAGGAACGCGAGGATTTCTCGTCTCATTATCCCCAATATCAGCCACAAAGCACGCCGGTGGCAATTGGCAGCTACCGCCTCACATCGGTTTCCTTAAAGGCTGAACAGCCCCGTAACTATTAATAGAGCGCAAAAGCGGCCACACGTAAATCGGCCGTTGGACACGAAAGTTCGCTCACTCTTTTTCCGAAAACCAGCATTAACCGCACGCAAATAAAGGCGAGAAATCACACATTCAATCGTCGCATGTCGATTGGTCTCTACCATGACGCAGTTAGGGCAAGTGGAACTGCGAACCACCTGCCATCGCTGCAACCGATGTCGCGTGGGGAGCAAGCCCCAGCCCAACCTCCAGACAAAGTCTCTGCGATACCCTGGCAGCACTGCGGCAGTTATTGGTGTCCACGCGTGGTTCATTACAGAATGACGATGCAGGGGCACCAAGGGCCGTAGAAGGGCGGCCATTCTGTCAACCACTTTAGAATCGGCCACCTCTATCTCTGGGCAGGTAATTTCCAAACGTTGGTGAAATGCCTGAAGGGCTCGATACGAAGATGGTAATTCAGTTGATTGGGGACCTTGGTTAATTTGGCTATCCGGCCAGAAGACACGTAGTGATGGCTCCAGATTGTAGCGAGCCAGTGTCTGAGCGGGCATGCCATCATTGCTTAGAATTCGCAGTAGAGTGCGGAGGCACAATGTAGAAGCCGTGACGGAAACGTCGGGGAATGCAAAACCGCCTTGATCTCGCGGTTGAGCTAACGCTGGACGAGATAACGATTCTGTGCCACCAGACCAAAAAAAATGAACTGATGCAGCTTTGCACTTTCCCGCAGACGTGGAGTGGTGGTTTAACAGAATGGCAAAGGTACCAAAGTTTCCCTAGGTACACCATTTTAGTTAAGTATCGGCGTTTCATGAGAGGGAATTCGAAGTACATGGCTGCTTTGATATCACTTTGAAGAGATTGTACAACAAATTACCAGATGCTATCCTGTTCACCAAATGCAGTGAAAGTAACTCCGAATATTGTAATCTTAGGAGACCACTGTAAAGGCGACGCGATGTCGATGCGACCGCTGGGGTTGCCAATGAAAAAATACTGGCTTTTGGAATAGTTTAACCATGCACCAAAGATAATGCCGAAATCCTGGAAAGTATCGAGAGCATGCTGCAGCGACTGTTACATATAGAGTAATGTCATCTGCATATTGTTATGCTTGCGAGTCCACAGCGAACTTCCATGGCTCTGAAAAAGGCAATCTGTGTCAAGGCCAGCATGCGAGCCCACCTGACGCGAACAACTCAACGGCGTCATCACGCGGCGGTGCCTGTCTGCCACGCACGTGCAGTGAGTCACGTCAGCCAGCGAGCCGGCGCCTTCCTGCCTGGCGAGTCTGACGCAATGCGTGGCGAGGTCACTCGTCCTTGGGTGGAGCCATTCGATGACGCGGCCCAGCGGCGACACCATTGGAGAATGCTGACCTCACGACCAGCGGCGCTTCTGGTTGGACATTTGGTTACTCAAAGAATCCAACCGGTGCATATAAAAGAAGCCCTGCGGCGCGTCGCGAGCAGTAGACATGTGTGTCAGAGCTGAGCTATGTGTTAGCAGCAGACCTATGTGTTAGAGAGGAGAGCTCGGCTCTTCGGGTCTCTAAGCTATCGGCCCCAGTGCCGAATTTGTAACGCCTCTGTATATATGCTGTACATAAACCTTGTTTACCTCACCGTCGTCTCGTCCGCTCGTCTATCAGCTCTGCGCAGAAGCAGTCGCGAGCTGAGAAACATACGCTACCAAACGGCTGGTGACCTTCTCGGCGGAGTTCGAAGCAGTGGCGCCTTCGGGACCGTGTTGGCGTCGCAGTCTTTCGAAACAGTGGTTGCAGCGGTGAGGTTCGTGGCGCCCTTCGTAACGTCGTCGGAGACACGCTTCACAACAGTGGTTGGCAGCTGCGGGATCGGCCGGCGTCAGCGACATCGATGCGGTGAGTGCCTGATGTTTTCCCCTCAGTTCACCAGACTACTCTAGCTCAGGTTATAGTAGTTTAGAGAAGGGCTGTGTGAAGCATTAGAGTGAGCTTTGATCGTTTCAAGCAAAGTCGAAGTGCTTTGAAACCAAAGTTAATGAGAATGGGGTAAACACGGGAGTGTTAAAAATTGCTTGTGCATCTTGCTAGTTGTCTTATAGTGGGTACGGCAAGTAAATTGTTAACAGCGGCAAACAGCAAGGGGCTAGTGTGAACGATGGAGAACCTTAAAGTGAAGGAACGCATCGAAATTTGTGAGGAACTCGGCATTAGTTTTGGCCGTGCGAAACGAAAGCAGGCGATCCTTGAGAACATGAAGGATGAAGGAGTGTCGGCTGAGGAAGTCGATGAGACCTAGGTGGACATCAAAGCACGCCGCGAGGAGGCCGAAAGGCGAAGCTCGCGAACGTGAAGAAGGCTAAAGGCGAGAAGCTCGCGAACGTGAAGAAGCTTAAAAGCGAGAAGCTCGCGAACGTGAAGAAGCTGAAAGGCGAGAAGTTCGCGAACGTGAAGAAGCTGAAAGGCGAGAACGCCGTGAGGAGGCCGAGAGACAGGAGCGCCTTGAGTTGAAACGAATAGAATTGGCAATCCTACAGTGTTCGCAGGCGCCTAGCGTAGCCTCTCCGACGATCAGGTGAGCGGTTATAAATTTTGGGACCAACTGCCACCGTTCGTAGTAGGCGAGGACATGGCGAAGTATCTCGTCAAGTTTGAACACGTCTGTGTGCGAAATACTTTGAAGCGGTCTCTTTGGGCGCAGAACCTGTTAGTTCTTCTTCCCGGCGAAGTGTCCGACGCGATAACTTGCTTGTCGAGGGAAGCGTTTGAGAGCTATGACAAGGTTAAGGAAGTGCTCTTGAGACGTTATAAGTTGTCACCCGAGGCTTTCAGGCAAAGGTTGCGGTATGCTAAAAAGGGGAATGAGTCACATGTTGACTTCGCGTTTCGTCTTAAAGCCGATTTAATTGAATGGCTCAAGGGCGAAGGTGTCTATGATGACCGTGATAATGTGATGGAATGCGTCGCATTGGCGCAATTATACCGCTGTATCGAGGAGGATGTCAAGCTTTGGCTGCAGGACAAACTTTGTGAAGTACAGCTAAACAAGGCAGCAGAGTTAGCTGAGGAGTATGACACTCGCCGAAAATTGCTTTGCAGGGCAGTGGGCGTTGAAAAGGATGAAAGGAAAGAGGGCTTTTCAAAGAAACCTGATCAACGGAAACCCGCTCCGCACCGTAAATTCAAGAAGGACCCGTCTCTTACGAAGGACACTGTAGGGGAAGGGCAAACGGAGGCGGAGAAATCGAGTGAGGTTCCTAAACAACGCACTGATACCACACGGGCGTTTGAATCACGGAAGCCGCTAATCTGCTACAACTGCAAAAAGGTAGGGCACATCACAATAAACTGTAAGCAAAAGTTTGCTTTTGCAACAATCCGAGAATCGGAAAAGAACATGCGGTTGTTAGAGCCGTATATCCAAGAAATTAGTGTGAATGGGAAAACGTGTCGAGCACTTCATTACTCAGCGGCAACCATGGACGTTGTCCATCCTTCAATGGTGTCTCCGGATGACTCTACAGGACAATGCGCGTGAATCAGGCAAGTCGCCTAGGAGCAGAGTGCTTGCGCACCAATCGTCACGGTTGTCATTGAAGGCCCGTTCGGTAAGCTTCGCACCGAAGCGGCTGTGTCTGCCACGCTTCCCGATCGTTTTCCTTATCTTTTCTCTATCAACTCAGAACAGCTTCTCAAAGAGCAGGGTAAATCGTTCTTCCCCAACTTAGCGTACGTGGCCCTCACGCGATCGCAAGCGCGGAAGCTTTCGCGGAGCTTGATCTTGTTCTATGTGGTGAAACAAGTTCAAAAGCAGCAGATCTGTCTGACCTTGGCAGCGAGTCGACGGAAACTCAGACACAAGATTCTCCGTGTGTGTCATTTGAGCCGTCATTCGAGCGGCCCGTCGCCGAAGCGACTGGCGCGGTTTCCGTAGCAGGGGGAGACGACATGTCGCCATTGAGTCAGAGCGAGAGGGGTGCAACGCTCTCGCCTGTAGCAGGAAAGTTGGAGTGAGCTGTCGAGGGTTGATCGAGAAACGCTCATCGGAGAGCAGCGTAGGGACCTCTCGATAAAAGCGCTAATGGAAAGCGTAAACTTAGAAAAAAGAATGTTTCTTTTTTTTGAGAAAGCAGGGCTTTTGTATCCGAGCTACACAAAAGCGCAAGGTCAAAAGTATGAGCAGCTCTTGGTGCCACAAAAGTATCGTAGCCAACTATTGGAACTGGCGCATGAAAACGCATGGGCAGGGCACCTCGGCATAAAAAATACCAAGGCTAGAGTTTCCTTTGAGTTATATTGGCCGAAATGCTGGAAGGATATCGAAGAATTTGTACGCTCATGCGACACTTGTCAGAGAGCGGGGAAATCCGCGGGCAAGTGGAAGGCACCCATGAAGATTTCTGATACTAATTATGAAGTGAAATTAGGAAGGCGACCGAACAAAATTTACCACAGTAACTTGATGAAACCATACGTTCAACGTCAAGTGGTCGTACATCTGTTGTTGAATGCTTCAGAGGAAGAGGGAGCAGAAGTTTTGAGTTCTAGTTATGTAATCGAAAGGGGATCGGAGGTAACCTTGAAGCAGTTGAACCTAGAGCTTAGGTTAAGTGAAGTCCAGAAAAAGGACCTGAAATGGATTGTTTCCGAGTTTGGATACGTGTTTTCGGACCATCCCGGAAACACGACGGTGATCGAACACGATATCGAGCTAACTTGAGAGGAGGCAATCCCTAGCAAGCCGTATCGTTGTTCCCCTATGCAACGCCGCAAGTATGAGCCATTCTTGGTACCGCATAGGTACCGTCGCCTAAAAGTGGCAGGTTACTCAGATGGAGCGTGATACTCCAACAGCACAACTTTGACGTTCGCTAAAAAAGGAATGCTAAACACTAATGCAGACGCATTGAGCCGTGCATTTAGTTAGTACCTTCTCCACCTTTCGGTTTCTCGATGGCTATTCGGGGCAAAATTTTGTCCTCATCCCGGCCTTAGGTGAGCGCTCTCGTCCAGAGTGAGCTCAAGGAGCCAACTTTACGTTCTATTCTATTTCGTTACGTTGTTGTACGTGTAAAAAATTGAGTTCTCATTTTAAGAGTCTTGTGTCCCACATGTGCCTCTTGATGCAGAGGGAACGAAATTCCGATAGACACGTAGCTAGGTATATGTTGTACTATACTTTGTCTGGTGTTCTGTCGGGTGACCGAGGGCACTTGCTTGTGTCGTGTGTTGTCTGTTATCGAACCGTTCTTGACAAGTTGCAGAACCATCGACCAGTGCTGAAACCAAAGTTCGTTAGAAGAGACGAGCGAAACTGGTCGACAAGTTGTGGCGACAAGCCAGTGGAGCTTGGATCCATCCTTAAGAATGGGATGTGTTCCTGGAACAGAGTCTGGAGCTGCATTCTCCCCATGGCCCTGGAGGCGAACTTGGAGGGACCTGGCGAACGAGTGCGCCTGACATCCGAGCCACGTGGAAGCCGCTCGTCTCTCCGGCGCATTGTGGGGCGGCGGGAGTGCTGTTATGCCTGCGAGTCCACAGCGAACGTCCATGCCTCTGAAAAAGGCAATCTGTGTCAAGGCCAGCATGCGAGCCCGCCTGACGCGAACAATTTAACGGCGTCATCACGTAGTGGTGCCTTTCTGCCGCGCACGTGCAGTGAGTCACGTCAGCCAGCGAGCCGGCGCCTTCCTGTCTGGCGAGTCTGACGCAATGCGTGGTGACGTCACTCGTCCTTGCGTGCAACCATTCGATGACGAGACCCAGCGGCGACCCCATTGGAGAATTCTGACCTCATGACCAGTGGCGCTTCTGGTTGGACATTTGGTTACTCAAAGAATCCACCCGGTGCATATAGAAGAAGCCCTGCGGCGCGTCGCGAGCAGTAGACATGTGTGTCAGAGCTGAGCTATGTGTTAGCAGCAGACCTATGTGTTAGAGAGGAGAGCTCGGCTCTTCGGGTCTCTAAGCTGGCGGCCCCAGTGCCGAATTTGTAACGCCTCTGTATATATGCTGTACTTTAACCTTGTTTAACTCACCGTCGTCTCGTCCGCTCGTCTATCATCTCTGCGCAGAAGCAGTCGCAAGCTGAGAAACACGCTACCAAACGGCTGGTGACCTTCCTGGCGGAGTTCGAAGCAGTGGCGCCTTCGGGACCGTGTTGGCGTCGCCGTCTTTCGAAACAGTGGTTGCAGCGGTGAGATTCGTGGCGCCATTCGTAACGTCGTCGAATGCGCGCTTCGCAACAATATGCAGTGATATTTACTTGAGTGTTATCGGCTAGATTTAAGCAACAAATCTGTGGGTGACGTTCAACGGCGCCTAAAAAGGGTTCGATTGCAAGGATAAATAAACACTGGGAAGAGGGGACACTCTTGATGGACCCCACGTATGACTCCAAATGCGTGACTCTCACGGGAATGTAAGTAAAGAGTACTTTCTGAATTAGTGTACATCGCGTGGATGAGGTCAATGAACTTATCCGGGATTCCGAATGCATGTAAAACATTTAATATGTAGCAATGTTCTATGAAATCAAAAAGCTTTCTCCTGATCTAAGGAAACCAACAGTCCTTGCACACATCGGCTCGTGGTATATTGGATGATGTCACGCGTTAACCACGTGTGGGAGTGTACTTCTCGGCGCGGGAAAGAACAGACCTGGTGGGGAGCGAATAATGTTGCAAGAGATAGACTGATTCGATGCACCAAGATGTTGGCCAAGAGCTTGTAATCTACATTGAGCAGGGTAATAGGGCGCCAATCTTCTGGTCGCGTGGACATCGGGTCTTTCTTGGGAACTAGTGTTATACGGCTTTTGTGGAAAGAGGTTGGAAGGGTAATATCTCGGACACACTTCCGAATGACGCATGACATAGTTTGACCAATAGTTGGACCAAATGATAGTAACTGTACATAAAACTCTAGAGGGAGTCCGTCAGGCACTGGGGCCGATCCCTCATTGTGTCTAATCCGCCCTTTATTTCGTCATCGGATGGTGGTGATTGCAGAACGTCACTTGACATGTTGGAATCATTAGGTAAATCTTTTAGCAGTTGATGCGAAGAAACGAATCCTCGGTAACAGACATTAGCAACAGATTGAGCCATTGACTGTAACTTTGTTGAGTGAATGCCTGATTCTCGCGCGTACCCGCAGCAGCTGGCGCGGGAGAGTTCAGTGAGTGGGCAGGCAAACTTGGTGTACGAAGCAGAGCTCTGCGTGCATACCTTAGCACTTCAGGATGCGCACACGGTGCACGTCTACAGCGCCAAGCTGCAGCCGAGAGCGAAGAAGCATGCATAATACGTTGGTACACTCCAACGTGCTCCTCTTGCCATGAACTGCATTACAGGGGAAGGACCAGGATCACGGTTGACAATGCGTATTTTCTGGATTAACAATGACGCATCTTTGGAAATACGGGCGCGAAGTTCTTTGCCCGACGTACTCCAATGATGACGCCACTGTTCATTGAGGCGATCTTAATCAGCTATATCCGCCCCAATGAGCGATGCGCGTAACGTTAGTGACAATTTTTCAGTAGACTTAGAGTCATGGTGGATGCGGCAATCGAGACGCCATGGTCTGTGAATCGTTGGTGTCCCCGCTGGCAGGCGGAAAGAGAACATAACCGGGCGATGGTCGCTAATGTACACTGGTGTCGAATGCAATGACATTACCCTGGTGTCGTGATCGTAAGTAATGAGACCGGGAGATGCATACCCGCATACCCGGGGATGCATACATCAACGGCACACTTGCTGGATGCCTTTATAGTCCCAGGTCACCCACGGGCCCGTGACCTTGAGGTAGTTGAGGACCGGTGACGAAGCCCTGATTTTCATGCGGACGTATCGCGTTCCAGTGGTCACGGTTGGGCACGATCCCATGAGTCCTCTGGTGATGTGCAACACCTTCCCGTTGGGGGACAGTGCTTGTGCGAGGACCTTGCTGGGGACGCGGCACGGCAGGAACAGGACAGTCACCTGGGTGACTTGGAGTACTAGAAGTACGATAGCGATGTGCTCTCCTCGGATGGTGAGGTGCGACGCGTCCAAGATTTGAGCCAGGGCAGCTTCGCTGTTCACGGTGACTTGATAATTCCTGCCTCCGAAGTGCTGGACACAGTAAATTTCTTCCATTCCTACTATTGAAGACGTCGCGTCAACGACGTCTTCGGGGCTTGCCTCCTCAGGGACGACCACATCGTAGGCTGACGCCTTCTATGCTGGCTGGCTTGCCATATAGTGCGCCCACCAGCCAAAGTACGCCCTGAAACTTGCTGCTCATAAGCAACTACTACCACTATGGAGCTATGGTACTTGACTAACCGCAAAGCGAAGTTATCACTTCATTGATTACGACATCGCCTCTGAGCAGAGATCAGTGTTTAACGATTACTGGTTACCAATGCTGTGCCTACACGTAATCACTCATCGTCTAATACTGGCTAGCCACTGTGATAGTTATGACGGCTTGGTCCGTTCCCGCAGCCCAATTGAGTTGCCTACCTACCTTTAGTCTTTCTTAGTTTGCGGAAACATGACACTTGATAAATGTCCGACTCGATACTCTAGTGACAAAGAGAAAGCAATTAGGAAGTGTCGACAAGCGCTATTGAAGGCATGCACACCTCATGAGCGTATAAAGTATAAAACTCACGAGCACTGGCACCAAAGCAGCCATCCACTGGCACTCATATCATTTTAAGGAAGGCTAAGCAGCCTGTCTATGGCATTTTGTGCGGCATACTGTGACGGGTAACGTACACGTTAGGAGTTTTCATATAACGCGAAGTCTCACACTGTACGTTACCTTTAGGGGGGAAGCTTCTTATAGCGGCACCTGTTCGTCTCCTAGTCGTAGTAGCAGTCGTAGTGTGTAACCAGTCTTACATTCTGACCTCCAAGGTGGTGCCGGTGAGAAATTGCTTTTGTGCGTAGTTGAACAATCGAAACTTTGTACGTAGTTGAACAATCAAACTCATACACCCTTAGCAGCCATTGGCATGTACATTGAGCACTACCTGACAAGAAAGGGTTGCTACGTTGTGCTTGCTGGGCATGACCCCCTTGGTTTTAGAAAGGTTTAGTGAGCGTTGGGCAGCAGTGCCATGAATACAGTGAACAAGTATATACCATGAACTCGAGGTGGTTAAAGGAGGGAAGTAGACCCGAAGCACAAGCCGTAAGAAAGTGTGGTGTGCCACCTCTATTTTAGTCCTTGTAATGACGCCTCGATGGCGGTGCTTCTATATGGGGAATATATGGTGAAAAGATGCAAGATGGTGGTACTTGGAGTGTTGAATAGATGGACGAACGGACACACAGACAGATGCATGGATGGACGCATGAACGGATGCCAGGGTGAGTGCATGGATGAACGCAGGGACGGACGCACGAAGAGACGCATGCACGGATGGGCTGGATAGACGCATTGACGGTCACACATACGGACGCATGGACAGGCTGAAGCAAGATCGAATGGACGGACGAATGCTTCGCCCCACTTCATTCACTCCATGGATATGCTGCCATTTTTTGTTATTTTTTTTCTCTTGCGTTGATGGTATACCACGGTGAACGACAAATGCAGAAGCTGATTTAAACTTATATACGAGAAAGAGGTAAGAAATTGTTGAACAGGGAACGCCGCTGCATTTGGCCAATGTTTCAACTTCTGGTCTTGATGTCTCGACGAAGAGGGGCCTATTAGTCCTAAATACGTTAAATCAATTGGATACTGTATATTCTTTGTCGTTCTTTTCTTGAACGCGAATCAGCGACGTACAATACTTCCTGAAGTCGGTCACCCCTTCCTCATTTATTACCCTAAGGGACCTTTGAAACAACATTAAATAAGAGTGACGATGATCACGAGGAGGATAATGATGAAGTGCTGACCCTGGCACCACCTCTGCATCTCGGGTAATGCTCTCGCGGCGGCTTCGATCGACATTCGTGGACGCATGATTTCAGGCGTATCATGTTCGTTCCTCCGTAGGTCATGCAGTTACGGTGCCTACTGAATGTTTTCAAGCACCTAAAGTAGAGCAACCAGTGCCTGTTGCACGGATTCCGTGCATAGTGATACATTAAACGGATACTAAACAAAAAATTGGCAGATCTCACGTACAGTAGGAATCGATGATATGCGAAGCATGAATGAGGAAGGATGATAAATCATTTTAAAATCAGCACAACGTTACGAGGTGGAGGTAAATGATGCCGTATATGACCTCCGTGTCATGATTGTCCTGTTTTGATGTGTCGTTTACCTTCGTCATTTATTCACGTCACGTGATACCAAATTTAGCATATGTGGAGCTAGCGAAACGACCACAAACACTCTATGAGCGAGGTACGTTGTAAAGTTCATAAATGACACGCATGTCAGGATTATCATGTTTGCTCCAGTGATATACTTTCTTCATCCATCGACGTCATTTAACACCGCATTTGGTATATGGTGAGCTAGAAAAACGGCCATGAGGGCATCATGAAGGGCCCAATATACTCCAATGTAGCCGTGACGCGCGCGCACGCTAGGCACCGCGACGCTACGTTAGCAAAACGCGAGCACTCTATAGTATGACGCCAGGCATACTATAGAGTCCATCGGCGCGGCCCGACGGCCGCTGGTGCGAAATGTTGCAAGCTCTATTTCGCGCCGACGCGCTTCCCAGACAACACTGCGTCTCCCTTTTTTCGTGACAAAGGGACGCCGGACGTTGTGAAACGCGCATGCGTCAAAGCAACCCAGCGCGGCCCACACCTGCTAGTATATAGCGGGACCGTCGCTTGGCGTGGGAACGCTAACGTGACGCGACGAAATGAACGCCAATGAGCATGCGCACCACGTTCCGCCGAAACGTAATGGCGCCTTAAGTGTGGCATGTAGTCATGTTCTCGCATGACTCGCATATCATGATTATGATGTTTGCACCAGTCACATACCTTCGTCATTCATTGACGTCACGTAATACCGAGTTGGGCACATGTGAAGCTAGCGAAACGAGCGTGAGCGCATCATGAGACTAGCATGTAGTCATTTTGTTACATGACACGCATCTCATGTTCATCATATTTGCAAATGTATCATACCTTCAATAGCCATTCACGTCCCGTAATACCAAATTTGGTTCAAGTGGAGCTAGTGAAAAGGCCGCCAGCGCATCATTAGCGTACCATGTAGTCAAGTTGTTACATGAAACACATCTCATGATTATCATGTTTGTACCAGTCACATACCTTCGTTATCCATTCACGTACTGTAATACCAAATTTTGTATATGTGACGCTAGCGAAACAGCCACAAGCTCATCATGAGCTTGGAGTATAGTCATGCTTTTACATGACATGCATGTCATAAGTTTCATCTTAGGGTCTGTCCTTGTGTTCACCATGCAATCATGCCATACCATACCAGTTTTGCAATATGCCATGTGAACAAAGCCAACGCAGGAGCTGCAGGACCATGAAATGTATTCATGACATCCATGTCATGATTTTCATGTTATGACTAATCAAATATGTCCTTCATAGAGTTATTTATTGCCTTACCGATTTTGGTATCGATACCATTATCGAAACAGCCCGGACAGCTAAAAGTCTTAGGCAGCTAGATAGATACATACGCTGAAAGTCACCGAAGTTCGCTAAGAAATGGCTCACATTTGAAATTGAAAAAAAAGAACTGACGAAACTTGCAAATACGACTCGACAAATGCCACAGTTTAGAAGATAAATGGAGTTTATTTACCGTATTTTTGAATAGTTCATTGTATTTTTTATATATTGTCAGCCGTGCGGCTGCTAGAGTTACTGTGCTCCTTCCTTACGGGAGCCACCTAGAGGTAGCATGTACAGTAACACTAGCAGCGGCTGCTCGCGAGCGCGAGCTGTGACGTCAAACTTGCCGAGGCACATACAGGATGCACGTGTTCTTGCCCTCCTCCTCCTCTTCTCCACTTCTCATCCCATTCTTTTCCTTCCCCAAAAGCGATGATACTTGGCCTCGGCCGGAAGCATTGTTTGCTGTTGTTCTTTTCATGCCGGTTCTGGGAACCGAAGTGGAAGATGAGCGAGTCGAGAGACGCGGGCGATGGCGGGCATTGTTGGCTTGACAGTGTCGGGTGAGTCTGACGTCACCAAAAGTAACTTTCTCAAGTTCCCGTCGCTGCCACTATAAACGCGGCCGTTTGCGAAAAACGCAATAGATGCATTATTTTTTCGTAGTTTCTGCTTGGAATGATGGTTGTCTATATCCATTTCAGGATCCCATCTATCGATTTGGCTGAAAATATTGGCGGCAAGAGTTTTGTTCAGTATCCCTTCAAGCTCACGCTTTTAATGAGTAATAACAGACAATGATGCCAAGAGAAGTACCGGGGATGTTACTATAAGTGACTGTAACGTAAATGTGAAGAAATAAGAGTGGACGAACAGATTCCTCGCCACCGGCGGGATTCAAACCGTAACCTTCGAATAACGATTTCGATGCTGTACCACTGAGCTACGGTGGCGGTAATCTGTCCGTCCACTTCATAGGGTGTATGTGCGTAATTCGAAGGTCGCAGGATTGGATCCGGCCGGCGGCAATTCGTGTTTTCGTCTACTGTTCATTGTTCTCATTTACATTACAGGAACTTTTATTAACATCCCAAATACTTCTCTTCGCATTGATTTCTCTTGGTGCTCACGAGCGACGTGTCTAACAAAGAAAACAAGCTCTTAAATTTACGTACTTTTTCTTCACTGAAGCTCGTGTGCCTTTTTTTGTTCATGTTACCTTCTTTCTATCTCTCTACCTTTTCATCTCTCCTTGCCTTTCCCCCAGCATAGGATAACAAACCGGACATGCGTCTCATGAACCTTCCTGCCTTTCCTTCTTCTTCTTCCTCCTCATCCTCTTCCACGGCGGCTCGACGACAAGCACAGCAGAGCGCGGAAAGCCACCCTACACCTGCCTACAGGAAGACGAGACGCTGTGCGCCCGGCATGCCTTGCGGTGGCTGGCACGAACGGCCCAGCCGCCGGGTTTCTGGTTTCGATACATCCGTCAGCTTCGATATGCGCATGCGCGTTCTCCGTTTACATGCGTGCGAAGAGCGGTGGTCTGTTCGGTGGCCTGGTACTCTCTCTGCGATCGCGCTCAGATTCGTCCGGACGTCGACGCGACGTGGTAGTCAGAGACACCTCATTGTGCTCGCCGAGAGAGGCGCCAGCATTGTGCGAGAGACAGGTGAGTGTTCACGCTTCGTGAAAACGCCGTCATTCATGTTTGATTCTTTGACTGTGCAAAGCCCACCGCTGAATTCTAGGGTTTCAGTTATTTTGGAAACGATTGCATTTTAATACCTTGGTACCACTCTTTACAAGCCTTTTTTAAACTCTCCGGAATCCAGCCTACGTTAAGACAACTGTGGAGCGACCCAGTTCAAATATTTGTCCGTTAATTGTGACTGCCTGGGTGGGGGCAGTGAACGCGCGCATAACTGCTTTTTTTTCCTTATTTCCTTTTTCTATTCGCTCTCCCCAACGTAGGGTGGCAGAATATGTTGAACCTGGTTAGTCTACCCACTTTTACGTTGTCTTTCTGTCTTCAATTAGGCGTGTAAATGACTAGTGCCGCATAAAATGTCGTTATGTTAAGGGAAGAGAGAAAATAAACGCTTAGCTTTTTGTGCTTTTTTCAATTATTTAGATTGCACATTCTTGTTTGTTCATTTGTGCCTGTTTGGCTCGCATAACAACCCTGTAATGTAGAAGGGCAAGCTTGGTAGCCTGCGATGAGCATTTCGCAAACAGCGGATGTGTTCTCGTCTTGTTCGAGGCTACAACATCGAAAAAGACATGTCCTGTTGACGAAGCATCGCACCCGACACACAGTCCCTTCTTACAGGCTTGTCAACCCTGTAAAGTAGGAGACTACTCGTATTCGAACTAATAAAGCGCATGAACAAATTCTTTATGAGGGCTGCAGTATTGTAAAGCGCTATCTATATACAAGTATACTTTACTCGCGAAGTATTTTACTGCCAAGGTTCCACTGCCCCGTCACACGCCACCACCTTCTCACGCCACCCTTGTGACATTCCATTCGCAGCACCGAGGAGGAACGCTATGGCGGGATGCATGACGGAAGCGGACGACACTGCCACAAATCTGGCCTTCGGGTTGATCATCATCATCATCGCACTGATGGCGGGCGTGATCGTGCTGCTGATATTCCGCCTCGTGTGCTGCATCCGTGAATACTTCAAGGCCGAAAGGGTAATTAGGCCTCGCTTCTTTTCTATACGCGGAGCAGTGTATGTTCCATGGCACTCTAACTGGAGTGACCAGCAGCGCGGCTTGGGTGGCCTGCGGCACCGAAGAACACATCGATTATTCCATATGTCATTAACCCTAATTTGTTTCTGAGAGACGAAAACTTTCTAACGCGTTGTGACAATTGGTCGACCGTATGCAGATTTTGCTGGAGCACCATCTTTGTCTTTCTTCGGCTCACGGGGCAGTCAAAACCCTCTCGCGCTTTCTGAGGACTGCATGCCCGTGTGAACGCCTTTAACTTTTGTATAGTGACATCACTGCATTCGCGTCAGCCTATTTAGTGACAATATTCTCATCTGTTTCTCTTCTCTTTACTCTTTGTATAATCTTTATACTCCCCTTTGCCATAGTGTAGGGTAGCAAAGCAGGTGTATGCCTGGTGAACTTCCCTGCCTTCTCTCCTGCTGTTCTTTCTCCTGGTTTCATGGCACTGCCTGCATCAGGTTAAAAGAGGCCTCGTACGAAATTTTAGAGCAGAGCTAAGAAATTAGTTAAAAGAAGGAAAGAAGCAGAAGGCAAAGCGGTTAACCAGAAAAGATTCCTATTAGTTATCGAGCGCTGGGTGAGCACTGGAGGCGTATGGTGCAGTTGCAAGACAGATCAGTATGCAGATAAGAACGAAAGAGAGAGAAGACAGAACAGCGGTCTTCTGCTATCCCTCTCTCTTTGCCCTGTACAATGGCTCCAGTACGCATCAATGAACACGTGCAGAAGGTTAAGTTCCTCGTAAAGATTCTTTATATTTTGGTTAGTTAGTTACCCATTGCTAATTACGAAAATCTTAGGCCCGTGGTCAACCGAAGCCTTTCAAATTGTTCCTGCGCGTGCACAAGTATTTTTTATGAGAAATCGGGAATTTCGAATAGGGGATACTCATTTATTGATAATTATTGCCTGGTGAATCTTGTCGCATGTACCACGTGTTTCCGTGTGTTTCTCGTGTTTCATGGCAGCTGTGTTTAAATATTAGGAATGTGCTTGGTGACCTTTTGTGATCACCTTGACGAATTCTCTGGTAAAGCGCGGGAGTTTTCTGTGTGGAAACATTGTTCATCACGCGCGACCACTGTTGACGTGTGAATGGAAGTGTGAACGTTGCTGTGGATCCCACCGCTGCCACCAGTTGTTGCAGATCGGGGGCTGCCCGGTCTCTTGTGGTAGCGTGGCGTAACTTCGGGTTAAGAAACGAACGCTGACAAAATGGGGATACGAAGAACAAACAGGTTTATGGCACTGTTTACAATTATTTTCAGCATAGGAAGGTTGAGAGTTCACAAACCACGAGCGTGGTGGTTGAACCGTTACATTGTTCAGAGCGACGTCCCGCACTCTGCGGCGTCGTTATTTCTTGAGTGGAACACCAATCACACACACACAACAGGCGAGGGGTATAAGCATGAAGGGCCCAAGTGTACATCCAATATTGAGTAGTGATCACTGCACTGCAAGGTGGCGCCAGAGGGGCTCTTCCTCGTCGTGTGTGTGCCGCTGGTCGAGGGGTCCCCAAGCTCCCGACAGCAGACATCAAACGGCCCGCCGATCTGTTCGCTCAATTAGCAGGGCAATTTGTGGCGGCGGCCGTGGTTTCTACCAAGGAAGATGCTGTCTGTGTTGTCTTCTCTGGAACGGCTTACGGAGTCGTGGCGACACGACTTCTCATCCTCCGGCTAGCAGGGACAATACCTGGCGGGCATAGGCAGCTGGCCAGTTGGCTACTTGTTTGAAAATTAAAAGAGCGCCGCTCCCCCGTCAGCTCTGGAAGCTGGTTCCGAGAGAACTGGGGTTCCAGGCGTGGGAGCGCTGCCCGGTTTCGCTTCTCAACGAATGCATGGCGCCTACTGACGACGGTCATAACAACATCGCTGTTGTGAACGGGCATTTCCGGGCGTAAATTTTAAATTGCTTTACGCTTATAATGGAGCCTTGATTCAGGTTGCTACGTAAAGAAGAGAGTAGCCAGTGCATTACGCGGGCACCAACCTTTTATTGAACGCTTTTACCAACACTTAACACTTAAAGGATACAGTGTTAATTCACAAGTGCGTTCGGCGAAACCTGTGTGCATGTGTGTGTGCGTGCGTGTGTGCATGTGTGTGTGCATGTGTGTGTGTGTGTGTACGTGTGCGTGCGCGGGTGTGTGTGTGTGTGTGTGTGTGTGTGTGTGTGTGTGTGTGTGTGTTTGACTCCTTAAGTGGAATTGCCACAGGCCTTTGCCAACCAAACAAACTTCGCAATGGAATTTCTTGAGAGGCCGACGGTCACAAGCTGCCGTTGTGCCATCACGCGATTGCTGAGAAAGTGTGAGGGGAGAGGCAACAGCTGGAACCGTCGTTCCCAACGCTGCGAGTATGGAAAAAAATTTAAAAGGTGTAAAGGCCTGACCGCACGTATGCGTCGCAGCGCGCCGGCGCGTATCTCTATGACGCGGCGTCGAGCCCTCTTCCATATAGAGACAAAGAGAGCGTGGGTTCACGTAGCCACGCGCCCACTCTCTCCATAGGGAGAGGGTAAGGCGCTGCGACGATATGTTGGGTCGGGCCTGTAGGCAATGCCGAGAGCCAGCCAAGTGCGTTTCGGTACATTTTCTCATGGCTGTTTCTACGTAGGACATGCGGGCGGTGGTCATGCAGCAAGGTGCCCATCCGGACCATATCGGGCAGCAGCTCCGCCGAGTGGCCAACCCGAGAGCAGTCGCGGCCAGGCCTCCGCCTTTTTGCCAGATATAGGCAGCTGCCGTCCTGACACCGGGGCCCACGCCGCACGCCTGTTGGCGGCCTAAATGAGCCAATAAGTCCGATACACATATATGACCCACTGCGCAACACTCACCGAGTGAGATCAAATATTGTTATTAGCAAGTCACAATGGTGCCTGTTTCTGGCACAATCCCAAACTAAAAACTTAATTCCCGAAATTTAGTGTGCACACATACCCTAACGTAAGCCAAAAGAACAACAAAAAATTACGCTTATCTGAATATTTGAAAAGTGAATACCGATTATGGGATTTCTGCTATACGCTCTGTTAATAATTGAAAGTGTCTTAGTTGTGCTTGATGGCCTGTTATGTACTCTTGTTTCTATTTGTGTCTTCGTGCTTAGATAAAGTGGTTGGCCATTTAGAGAACTTGCTACGCCATTATGGGAGAGCACATGTCCGTCCCGTGGGCCTCATACTTGATGGGGCCACGTCAAATCTGTTTGTGTTTAGAAAAAGTGGTTAATATTTTTGTGTACTAGGTACTCTATCAGAGAGTATATAGCCTTACCGTGCGCAACCAGAGGAGATCGCTCAAGTGTAGCACCTACTGCTGGAGTTATGTAAACACAATAACAGAGAAATAAAGCAGTGTGCATCGTATCATAAATCGTAAACCTATTTTATTCTTGTTAACAGTCTTTCAATTTATTTTTGTTAATATTTGATTTGGTCATAAGCTTTGATTAATGGGTGGCTAAATGTCAACGTTTTCGTGGTTTTGTGCCCTTTTATTTTGCTTGTTCTGGTTAAGAACCTTTTGAAAACCACCGTGTTGTTCATAGATGCTTCGCTTTCTACACATTCTGTAGACGCATGCATGGTGGCGGTTTATTGATGGAGGCAAGTCATGTGGCCTCAGGGTGCCTCGCCTCTAAAAAAATTGGCGGATCTCACGCACAGTGGGAATCGATGATATGCGAAGCACGAATGAGAAAGGTTTATAAGTCAGTTTAAAATCAGAAACGCGTTACGAGGCGGAGGTAAATTATGCTGTACTTGACTTCCATGCCATAATTATTATGTTTGGAGTGGTCATTTACCTTCATCATTTATTCACGCCACCTGACACCAAATTTGAAAAATGTGAAGCTAGCGAAACGGCCGCAAGCGTGCTATGAGCTTGGTATGTTGTCATGTTCTTACATGACACGCGTCTCATGATTATCATGTTTGCACCAGTTATATACCTTCGTTTTCCATTGAAGTCACGTAACACGAAATTTGGTTTGTGTGGAACTAGCGAAACAGCCTCGAGTGCTACATAAATGGCCCAAAATACTCCAACGTAACGTTGACGTGCGCGCACACTGGGCACAGCGACGCTAAGTTAGCAAAACGCGAGCACTCTGTAGCCCGACGCCAAGCGCTACCGGCGAGACCAGCACGACCAGCGTCCGTCGTCGCGCAGACAGACAGACAGACAAAGAACATTATTCAGGTCCTGAGGAACTGCGTTGTAACGGCCCCGTTTAGGGGGAATCCGTAGCAGTCGCGGGCCGCCCCACGTAGGGACCGGAAAACCGTGGCCCTCCGCCCTCTCGCAGGCCCTCTGGACAGCCCGAAGTTGAACCAAGAGGTCGCCGCTGTTAAGGGCTTCCTCCCAGTCCTGTTATTTGTTGAACTCTGCGTCACGTAACGCAGGACATTTCCAGAGCTTATGAGGTAATGAGCAATACGCCTCACCGCAGTCCGGACAATGCGGCTCGATGTTGGGCGAAAAATGGCTGAACCTGCCACGCGAAGGGAAAGACCCCGTTTGGAGCATCCTGTAGGCCGATGATTGCGGTCGCGTAAGTTTAGGATGAGGAAGTGGAAAAGTCCTCCGAGATAGATGATAATGAGTCATGATCTCGTGGAAAGTGAGTAGCGAGTCCCTGTATATTCCGGCGTCCCCGCCTGCGAATCCGACGGGACCGCCGCGGTGAGCGATACCTCGCGCACGGTCATGGGCAAACTCATTGGCGTTGGGGACATCAAGATGTACGTTGGCCCCCATGTGGGCCGGGAACCATGTTATGGTGTGAAACCCGGAAGCCCCCTCACAGCCGAGGATGGCCGCTGCCTCGCGCGAGGTCGAGCCCGAGACGAAAGCCCTAGCTGCGGAACGCGAATCTGTAAAGACATTAGCACGCGATGGGTCCTTCATTGCTATGGCGATGGCGATTTGCTCAGCCACCATTGCCGAAACCTTTCTAACCGAGGCAGAGCACAGGAGTGTGCCACTATGATCAACCGAGACCACTGCGAAGCGATCCGAACGCCCGTACTGGGCTGCATCGACAAAGGTCGTGAGATGCGGTCTGTTTGCAACTGATTTTATTAAGGAACGAGCCCGAGCTATGCGGCGCCCTACATTGTATTGTGGGTGGACATTTCTTGGAAGTGGAGCTACCGAAAACGTGCCTCTGATCGAGGGTGGTAGTGTTACATTACGCTGGTTAGTCGCCGTAGGACCGCAGCCTATAGATTCCAGGATGCGCCTACCAACCCTCGAGGACGATAGTCACACGACCTGAGCCATCTGCTGGGCCTCGATCACCTCCGAGAGGGAGTTATGCATGCCCAATTGTAGGAGCTTCTCGGTGCTAGTGTGGATAGGCAAGCTTAGAACTCGCTTTATGCTTTTGCGCATTAGTGTATCAATTCTTGCCTCTTCTCTTTTGGACCAGCGCAACGCCGAAGCGACATAATTAATGTGGCTCATGAGAAATGCATGAAAGAGCCGAAGGAGATTGCTCTCGCTCAGCCCACCCCTGCGGTTCAAGACCCTGAGTATGAGCCTAAGCATGTTCACCGTCTTGGAGGTGATGCGGGCTATAGTTCGTGAGTTGCCCCCTTTGGACTCTAGCAGGAGTCCGATGACCCTGATGGAGTCCACCCTGGGTATTTTCTGCCCATCCCGTGTTTAAAGCTATGGGAATCTGTTCTAAAGGAGTGAGGTTCCTTAGCCCTTGTCGGGTGGGTCTGTATAGTAGTAACTCAGACTTTGCCGATGACAGGCTCAGGCCCGAACCGACTAGAAAGTTCTCCGTGATGTCTAATGATCCTTGGAGCGCCTGCTCTACCCCGGCGTCGGACCCCCCCCCCCCCCCTATGCACCACACGGTGATATCGTCCGCGTAGAGAGCATGGTTAACCCCGCGCACCGTAACGAGTCGCTCCGAGAGGCCCTTCATGGCAATATTGAAGAGTAGAGGAGAGATAACGGCCCCCTGTGGGGTGCCTCTCGCTCCCAAGGTAAATTCCGTGGATCGGATTTGACCGATCCTAATGGTAGCCCTGCGATCCCTGAGAAAAGACCTAACGTATGCGTGGAACCGTTGCCCTAGACCCATAACCGAAATCGCCTCTAGCACAAACTTCTGCGAGATATTATCAAAAGCTTTGGCTAGGTCTAGAGCTAGTATGCATCTGGTATCCCTGGTGTTGTTGTCAATAATTTGTCTTTTGATAAGGAGCATCACGTCCTGTGTGGATAGTGCAGATATGAATCCTACCATATTGTGTGGAAATAGCTCTCTGCTTTTTATGTACTCGGATACCCAATGGTGAATCGCATGTTCGGCCACCTTGCCTACGCAGGACGTAAGCGAGATGGATCGCATGTTCTCCAAAGCCAGAGGTTTGCCTGGCTTTGGGATAAGCGCTACCGAAGCTGTCTTCCAGGATTCGGGGACGTGCCCCGTCTCCCAGATCTTGTTGACTTCCTCGGCAAGCTTCTCGATGGATTTGCCGTCCAAGTTACGTAAGAGCTTATTTGAGATTCCATCCGGGCACGGTGCATAGCATCCGTTGAGCTCGTGGAGGACCCTACAGATTTCTGGCTCAGTTAAAGGTGCGTCCAGCTCCGCCACCATTCCACCCCTGTAATGCGGATAGTCCGCATCGCCGGAAGGGCCCAGCGGAAGATAGCTGTCCGCTAACCTCTTCAGGAGGGCCTTCTCGGACACTCCCTTCGCTTTTTGGTTGTGAACGATTCTGTCAATAGCCAATCGCTGATTTCCCTTCGACTGGGACTCATCAAGTAATTGTTTGAGGAGGTTCCATTTGGCCCCCACTCTCATCTGTCCGTCAACCGAAGAACATACTTCATTCCACTGCTGTTCGGAGAGTTCAATAGAGTAGGCTTCGATCTAGCAATTGAGTTGCGCAATTTTCTTTCGAAGTCGGCGATTGAGCCTTTGCGTCGTCCACCGGGACAAGATGGAATTCTTAGCCTCTAAGAGATGCGCGAGGCGTGCATCCATCCGATCAACCCTCAGGTTCGTTTTGACAACCTTGGTCGCAGCATTAGCATCCTCCTTGAGCCTTGTAAAGAGGCTCTCAAAGCTGTCGTATTCATCCTGGTCCTCCTTCCGCAATTTACGAAAGGCATCCCAGTCCGTTACTTTAAATTCCGTGGGGGGAGCTGCATTGACTGCTAGGGTAATAGCCACTATGAAGTGGTCGCTACCTAGATTCTCTTGCAAATTTTGCCACCCTGTTCCGGCGACGTTCTTGACGAACGCCAAGTCTGGAGTTGTGTCTCGGACCACCGATGTGCCAATTCTTGTCGGGTATTGCGGGTCCGTAATCAATTCAAGAGAACAGCTAGATACGGCCTTTAGGAGGTTGTTGCCTTTGGGGGACTGCCTGGCGTATCCCCAACCGTCGTGCGGAGCATTAAAGTCTCCCGCTACCACGATGGGGGCCCCCCTGGCCAGAGCCACCGCTTTTGCCATGATCGAAGCGAACCCCTGCCGCTTGTCCGACGGCGAGCTGTACACATACAGGAGGAATACGCTGTTCTTGAGCCAGCTGTTGGGGATTACTTCGAGGATAATGATCTCAGCCTTGCTGTTGCCAAGCTGTAGTTTGTGTTCTTGAAAGGAGCACTTTTTTGCGACCAAGGTTGCCAAGCCACGCTTCCCTTGCTCGCGCACCGAGACGACTCGATAGCCCGGCAAAGTTAGCGCATCACCGAGAGTTTCCTGTAACATAATTACGTGCGGTTTGACCGCCTGAGAAGCAATAAAGTGCAGCATTGGAGCCCTGCGCCATTTGAAACTGGCACAGTTCCACTGCCACACGACCAGTTCATTAGTGTTGTCCGCCATATTTACTGTTCTGAGACAGCCAATCTCCTGTCGGGTTGACTGTTACCGCGCCTGCAGGCGACTGTGCCCTGTTCGGGCCTATCGGAGGCGAGCTACCCGTAGCTAGCGCTGCCTGTGTACCTTCAAGAGACGACACCCTTTTCAGTAGGGTAGTCATGCTATCAGCCAGCTGTTTAATCGATTGCTGCATGCTTTCCAGAGCCTTGCTGTTGGATTCTGTCTCCATAGCATCCCACTCCCCTTGGGGGGGGGGGGGTGAGGCCCTACGTTTTCCCGAGCGCGCCTGCACATCCCCTGGTGGGAAAATCTGTTGTCTCTCACCCTGCGAGGAGTATTGTTTGCGGAACGACTCAAGGTCAGCCCTCAGCTGTTGAATCTCTGCCTTAAGGCAAGCATTCTCTTGGATCAACTTAGCTATCCTGGGGTCTTCCCTATGCTCTGGCAATGGTACCCGCGTTACCTCTGGTGGCGGCGCCGCTGGCTTCGGCTTGGCTCGATCCGCCCAGGTAGGTACTTCCTGGATTCGTGCCCGGGAGCAAGAGCGCCCTTTGGTGCGAGCGCGGCCCCTGGAGCGGTCGCGCCGGCGGCCAGCCGGCGTGACGGAACGCCCCTGCCTGGGAGCACTTGCCACGCTGGAATCCCTTGACCGGTCCTCTTCGGCCAGCTGTTGCAGAGACTTTTTGACGCGCTTTCGGCGTCGTCGTCTTCTCCGTCGCACGACGTAAGGTACTTGAAAGCGTTCTTTGCACGTTCTGTCCGCCGTCGGATGTGGGCCTCCGCAAAGGGCACATTTCGGCGAGCACTGGTGATCGTCGGGTGGAGACACGAGCCCACAGCCCCTGTACACCCTCTTGTTGGGGTTGGGGCAAACATCGGCCCTGTGACCAAGTCCTCCACACGCGTAGCACACGTCGGTTTGGCGCTTGTAGAGCGTGCAGCGCAGCATGCTGACGCCGCATAAGACATAGTTTGGTACCTTCATGCCGTCGAAAAGCACTACCACAGTGGTGGTGTTCTTGATCCTTTTGGCTTCTAGGGCCTTCGGATTTCGCTGGTTGACGATCATCGTTTGGAGCTGGGCCTCGCTGATGTCAGTGTCCACTCCTCGTATGACTCCTTTACAGGTGTTATCGGGGGCCGCGACATATGCCGCCACATAGTACATTCCTTCGCTCATCCGAATCTGTCGGATCGCGGCATAGGCGTTTGTGTTCTTCTGCTCCGGTGTGGAGACTACGAGAATGTTCTGGGCGATGTTTGGGCAAACGATGTCCCCTTCCGTCTCTGCCGGGGCAAGAGCAGCCGCCACGGCAATAGCCTGTGCGAGCCTAATTTGGCTTACTTTTCTGACGTCAAGTCCGTCCCTCGGCCTGACGATAATTCGTGTATGGTCTCTCGGCAGCCGGGGGAGCCTCGATGCAACTGCGAGGCGCTTCATTGCACCTTGCGGGGCTGCCGTGCGGCGGCCTCCCTTCGAGCCCACATGTGATGCGTTGCCCGCGGCAACTGGCGTTTCTACACGAGCTTTCTTCTTCCTGCCCAGCGCTGTCGTCCAACCCGGGCGATTGGCTTCTTCGTGAGAGATTTCCTTTCTTTCCACCATCGCTACTTCGGGCATGTTGCCCCTTTTCTCCCGCCCCTCGCCGTCGACGCTGGGCTGAGCCCGGTAGGGTTAGCCGAGCCGCGGCGCGTTCCACAAGAAAAGTTCCAATAATTCAGCAAAAGGACCACTCACCGAAAAAAGTCTGGTATCAACGTGATCTTCAGAAGAAACTGCGTCGAATGAAACGCAGCTCGAGCACAGGCACCACAAAAATTCTAACAAAAACATTAACAGAAACGGGAGCCGATCTTCTCGCGTCCGCACTGGTCGGCGCCAACTGCGTCTCCCCCTCGTCGTCACGCAACCGGTGCGAAACGCGACATGCTGTAATTGGCGCCAATGCGTTACCCAGATAGCACTGCGTCTGCCTCTTTTCGAGACGGAAGGACGCCGGACGCGCTGACACGCGCATGCGTCAAAGCAACGCAGCGCGCGCCTGTGAGTACAAGGCAGGACCGCCACCTGGCATGGCAACGCCGCGTGACGCGACAAAATGAACGCTGACGTCAAAGTGTATTGGCGCCTTCACTGTGGCTTGTAGTGATCTTCTCACATGACACGAATCTCATGATTATCATGGTTTCACCAGTCACATACCCTCATCATCCATTGAGGTAACGTAATACGAATTTTGACATATGTGAGAAAGCGAAACGGCTGCGAGCGCATCATCAGCGTTGCATGTAGTCATGTCATTATATGACACGCATGTCGTGATTATAATGTTTGAATGCGGTATTCACCTATGTCGCCTGTTCATGTCACGTAATACCGAACAACGTACACGTGAAGCTAGCGAAACGGCCGCGAGCGCATCATGAGCGCAGCATGTAGTCATGTTGTTACATGACGCATCTCATGTTTATCATGTTTGGACCAGGCTCATATCTTCGTCATCCATTCACGTCCGGTAATACCAACTTTCGTATAAGTGAAGCTAGCGAAACGGCCGCCAGCGCATTAATCAGCATGGCATGTATTCACATTGTTACATGACACGCACCCTATGATTATCATGTTCGCACCTTCAGATACTTTCGTCATCCTTTCACGGTAAATAAGATATTTGGTATATGTGACGCTAGCGAAATCGCCGAAAGCGCATCATGATCGTGGCATGTAGTCACGTTGTTACATGAAACGCATGTGATGATTTTCATGTTAGGGTCTGGCGTTTGTGTTCGCCATGCAATCATGTCATGCCATACCAGTTTTGCAACATGTCATGCGAACGAAACCACCGTAAGAGCAGCAAGACCATGAAATGTAAATCATGACATTGATGACATACATGCTATTATTTTCATGTTATGACTGGTCAAATATGTTCCTCACACAGTCATGTTTTGTCATACAAAGTTTGGTATTGATACCATTATCGAAATGGCCAAGGAAGCTAAAAGTCGTAGGTGGCTAGATAGATAGATAGATAGATAGATAGATAGATAGATAGATAGATAGATAGATAGATAGATAGATACGCTCAAAGTTACCGAAGTTTGCTAAGAAATGTTTCGCATTTAAAAGAAAAGGGTGGAGGGGGCTGTGAGTATTATCGAGCGTACGCAGCGTAGTGGGTAATCTTGAACTTCATAATTAATTGCCCCGCCGCGGTGGTCTAGTGGCTAAGGTACTCGGCTGCTGACCCACAGGGCGCGGGTTCGAATCCCGGCTGCGGCGGCTGCATTTCCGATGGAGGCGGAAATGTTGTAGGCCCGTGTGCTCAGATTTGGGTGCACGTTAAAGAACCCCAGGTGGTCTAAATTTCCGGAGTCCTCCACTACGGCGTCTCTCATAATCATATAGTGCTTTTGGGACGTTAAACCCCACATATCAATCAATTGAACTTCATAATTACACCGAACCGTGACAGAGGCAAGCTGTTAAGCACTGAATAAGTTAAAGGGAACTATGCAATCTGGTGAGGTAGAATAACGGCGAATAGCAACGACATCTCGTCCCAGGGGCCGTATCTCAGCATCATGGCCTCCGCGATGGTGGGCGTGCGACGGGGTTTTCTAAACTTGCCATGCTTTTTCTATCTCGGAGGCCATGCTTAGTATCTAAGCATTTCTTGCGTCTTGTGCGATGCGGCAGTACATCCTGCGCAATACCGTGTAGCAAGAGGCGCATGAATTCAAATGTTCAGTCGCAGGCTCTCGTATAGACCCTAGTAGTGGAACAATATTTGGAACTTTTGAATAACGATTTGAAAAGCGGTGTATTCGATTCGGTGCTTGAATCTTATAGGGAATATTAAGTAAACCGAATACGTTTTGAGTATTTTGCAATAAGCGCGGGTGAAATGAAAAATCACAACATATCTGCGGAGTTAATGATGCTAAGTGGGGTGAAGCTTCGGAGGATTATATTGGCAAACCGTGAATCATCCACTGGCCCCGTCTGTCCGCCTGTCCGTCTGTCTGTCTGTCTATCCATCTACCCATCCGTCCACCTTCCTATACGTCTGTCCTTCCGTTCGTCCACCTAGTGAACATTCTAAGTACCGCCATCCAACGGACATTTCAAGGACTAAACAAGAGGTGGCTACCTACTACTACTACATACATCGGGAACGCACGACCCTCGGCTTAAGGAGCTTCGCCCCTAAAAGTGCTTAGAATTTACGGCACATGGCGTTTAGAAATGGGTAATAATTTACAGCACAAGGTACTCTACTAAGGAAGTGCATAAAACTGTCTCATGGGTCTCATACTTGATGAGGCCGGGGCCTTCACAAACTGTTTAGAAAAAGTGAACGAATTAGAGTACTTGGTACTCTACTCTGGGAGAACAAAAAGCCGTCGCGTGGGTCTCGCATTTCATGAGGCGTTGCAGACAAAAATTACGCCATCAGCTGTTTAGAAAATATTTATTTACAGTATGAACAGAACACAAAGGTTTCATACCATTCCATTCACAAGGAACATACACTTCGGCAAATTTACGTATCACGACCAATATCACTACATTACAGTGAAGACATTTGGTCTAATATACACGACATTGTTGGCATTCATGTACACAAGACCTCAAGGCGATATCACGATACAATGGTAAAACGATAGCATAGATGCAATGAAACACAATTTGTAACAAATGAAATCAAAAAACAACTCAATGGGCACTGCTTAGCACCAAGTTGGTCGAAAAATCAGTTTTATCTTTTCGTGTTCCACCTTGACGAAAGGGCACGACCAATGCCGCAGAAACTCGTGCTTCCCGAGGAAGAAAAGCTCCTCAGAGAGGAACGCGAGGATTTCCCGTTTCATTATCCCCAGTATCGGCCACAAAGCACGCCGGTGGCAATTGGCAGCTACGGCCTCACATCGGTTTCTCCACAGGTTAAACAGCCCCGCAACTATTAACAGAGTGGAAAAGCGGCCACGGGGAAATCGGCCGTTGGACACGAAAGTTCGCACACCCTGTCCCTGAAAACGAGCATTAACCGCACGCCAAAAGAGGCAGGAAACCACGCATTCAGTAGTCGCATGTCGATTGGTCTCTACCATGATGCAGTTGAAGGCAAGTGAAAGTGCGAACCACCTGCCATCGCTGCAACCGATGTCGCGTGACGAGCAAGCCCCAGCCCAACCTCCACACAAAGTCTCTGAGATGCCCTGGCAACACTGCGGCAGTTCTTAGTTTCCAAGCACAGTTCATTACAGATTGACGATGCTGGGGCACCAAGGGCCGTAGAAGGGTGGCCATTGTGTCAACCACTTCAGAATCGGCCACCACTATCTCTGGGCACGTAGCTTCCAAACGCTGGTGAAATGCCAGAAGGGATCGATACGAAGAAGGTAATTCAGTTGATTAGGGACCTTGGTTAATTTGGCTATCCGGCAAGAAGACACGTATTGATGGCCCCAGATTGTAGCGAGCCAGCGTCTGAGCGGGCATGCCATCATTGCTCAGCATTCGCAATAGAGTGCGGAGGCACAATGTAGAAGCCGTGATGAAAACGTCGGGGAATGCGAAACCACCTCGATCTCGCGGTTGAGCTAACCCTGGACAAGATAACTATTCAGTGCCACTAGAACGAAAAAAATGAACTGATGCAGCTTTGCACTTTTTCGCATACGTGGAGTGGTGGTTTAACAGAATGGCAAAGGTACCAACATTTCCCTAGGTACACCGTTTGAGTTAATTATCGGAGTTTCATCAGGGGGAATTCGAAGTACCTGGCTACTTTTGTATCACTTTGAAGAGTTTGTACAACGAATGACCAGATGCTATCCTGTACACCAAATGCAGAGAAAGTGACTTCGAGTATTGCAATTTTAGGAGACCACTGTAAAGGTGACGTGATGTCGATGCGACCGCTGGGGTCGCCAATGAAAAAATATTGGCTGTTGGAAAAGTTTAACCATGCACCAACGATAATGCCGAAATCCTGGAAAGTATCAAGAGCATGCTGCAGCTACTGTTCATTAGGTACATATAGAGTAATGTCATCTCCATATGCAGTGACCTTTACTTGAGTGTTATCGGCTAGATATGAGCAACGAATCTGTTGGTGACGTTCAACGGCCCTTAGGAAAGATTCGATTGCAAGGATAAATAAACACTAGGGAGAGGGGACCCTCATGATGGACCCCATGCGTGACTCCAAATGCGTGACTCTAACGGGAATCTAAGTAAAGGGTACTTTCTGAATTAGTGCACATCACGTGGATGACGTCAATGAACTTATCCGGGAATCCAAATGCATGTAAAACTTTTAATATGTAGCAATGTTCTATGAAATCAAAAGCTTTTTCCTGATCTAAGGAAACCAACAGTCCTTGCGCACATAGGATAGAGGTATATTGGATGATGTCACGCGTTAACCACGTATGGGAGTGTACTTCTCGGCGCTGGACAGAACAGACCTGGTGGGGAGCGAATAATGTTGCAATAGAGGGACTGATTTGATGCACCAAGATGTTGGCCAAGAGCTTGTAATCTACATTGATCAGGGTAATAGGGCGCCAATCTTCTGGTCGCATGGACATTGGGTCTTTCTTGGGAACTAGTGTAATACGGCCTTTGTGGAAAGATGTTGGAAGGGTTATATCTCGGAAACACTTGCGACTGACGCGTGACATAGTTGGTCCAATGATAGGCCAGAACTGTTCATAAAACTGTGCAGGGAGTCCGTCAGGTCGTGGGGCCGATCCCTTAATAATTGCGTCAATTCCACAATTTATTTCGTCATGAGATGGCGGTGATCGCAGAACGTCACTTCACATGTTGGAATCATAAGGCAAATCTTTTAGCAGTGGATGCGAAGAAATGAATCCTCGGTAACAGACAGTAACAGATTAACAGAATCCTCAGTAACAGATTGAGCCATTGACTGAAAGTGTTGAGGTAATGCCTGATTGTCGCGCGTACCCGCAGCAGCTGGCGCGGGAGAGTTCAGCGAGTGGGCAGGCGAGCTTGGTGTACGAAGCAGAGCTCTGCGCGCATACATTAGCACCTCAGGATGCGCACACGGTGCACGTCTACAGTGCCAAGCTGCAGCCACGAGCGAAGAAGCGTGCATAATACGTTGGTACAGTGCAACGAGCTCCTCTTTCCATGAACCGCATTACAGGGGAAGGACCGGGATCACGGTTGACAATGCGTATTTTTTGGATTAACAATGACGCATCTCTGAAAATACGGGCGCGAAGTTCTCTGCCCGAAGTACTTCAATGATGACGGCACTGATCATTGAGGCGATCCTAATCAGCTATATCCACCCGAATGAGCGATGCGCGTAACGTTCGGGACAATTTTTCAGTAGACTTAGAGTCATGGAGGATGCAGCAATCGAGACGTCATGGTCTGTGATCATTGGCGTCCCCGCTGGCAGACGGAAAGAGAACATAACCGGGCGTTGGTCGCTAATGTACACTGGTGTCGGTTGCAATGACATTACCCCGGTGTCATGATCCTAGGTAATGAGACCGGGAGATTCCTACACGCGATCAATTGGGCTTCTCGACGCTGCTCTACGCGAAGTATAGGCATAATTGCGCACTTTAAGGAAGCTCACTCAATGTCCATTGCTGAACTAGACGTCCGAGTTTTTTGGCAGTCTAGTTTGACCGGCCGCGACCCGGACCTAGAACGCCTGCGTGTGAGTCTAATACACAATTGAAATCTTCAAAAGTACCACATGTTCGGAATTTAAAAGGAACGCATCAAGAGATAGGAAGAAAGCATTAGAGTTCAGGGGTGACGCTCGGGCATACACGTAAACAAACCCTATTCTTAACCAAAAAAAGGTACAGTCGAACGACAGCACGCGTCCGAAGGAATGGAAGGAACACGTTGGTCACGTAAAAGACCTCCGTTAGAAATAATGACTCCTACGCCAGTCGAACGCGTGCTGGCGTACGAAAGAAACAATCAATAATTAACGCGCGCTTGAAAGCGAGTACATAATAAAACTTGAAAAAATTGGTCTCTTGCGCGAAGAGCAAATCACAGTTCACTGAACGCGCGAAAGCCAATAATTCAGCTGTTTTTGTGGATTGCGGAAACCTTGACCGTTAAATGTAGTAACTTTTAGAGCAAGGTCCATGGGGAAAATAAAACGCTATATAGTATCACGCAAATGCAGGGGTACCTTTAAAGGCGCGGGAGCCGGTGCCCCGTGAGTGGCTGAGCCATTTTTTGCGGCCACGCGATCCACCGGAAGCTCGGGGCTTGCTCGATTGCGTCGAAGTCCGCAAGGAAACTTTCTCTCTGGTGGGAGCTTCTAAGTCACGAGTAGATACCCGGTGGCGTTTGGCCTCCGGATTCTTGAGCGAGGATGGTACAGAAACGTTTGCGCTGTCATGGCTTATGCCACTGGGGCTGGTGTCTTCGTCGAGTTTTAGGGGCACCTCAATCGTGGTGCTGTTGGAGATCTCTTAGATGCAGGCGTCGTCGTCCTGAGATATAGACTCCTCGATGACACCTGAACTTGTGGTCGACTGAGCAGCCACGCGAGAATCGTCAGATGCAATATTCTCATCTGAGCCACCTTCCTCCCGAGGTGCCTCGTCTGGCGATGGTTTGGCCTGCGATTGCTCGGAAATGTCCACAGGACGCGGGGAACTTGAGTTTTCAGGACCTGCATGATTTACCAGGTCCAGAATCATTGGGCATGCAGAAGGCTTCGGGTGCAGCGTCCCGATTGGCGCCCCTTGGTCGTGGTCTGTTACCGCGGCTCGCGTTGACGAATCGTCGCACATGTTCTTAGATGGCGTTCCTGGTTAAAGTGGACGGAAATCCTTGGATGCCACCTCGGAATACGATGGCCTGACGGCTCAGGCAACGGTGGCATGCGGGTACCCACAACAGTGACACGGCAGCAAGCAGCCTTTCCCGTCGTGCGTCGTGACCATAGACACCGCACCTTCCACAAAACGGAGCTGTGCAGTTCATGCGGTCGTGCTGCCACGGTGGTCTGGTGGCTAAGGTATACGGCAGCTGACCCGCAGGTCATGGGATTGATTCGCGGCTGCGGCGGCTGCATTTCCGATGGAGGCGCAAATGCTGTAGGCCCGTGTGCTCAGATTTCGGTGCAGGATAAAAAAAAAACCACAGGTGGTCGAAATTTCCGGAGCCCTCCACTGCGGCGTCTTTCGTAATCATGTGGTGGTTTTAGGACGTTAAACCCCACATATCAATCAATCAATCTGTTCATGCAGAAGTGTCCACTGCCTCCACATCGACGGCACACTTACTGGATGCTTTTATAGTCACAGGTCACCCGATGGCCCGCGACCTTGATGTAGTAGGGCCCGGTGACGAAGGCCTGTTTTTATGCGGACGTATTGCGTCACAGTGGTCATGGTTGGGCGCGATCTCATGAGTTCTCTGGTGATATGCAGCACCTTCCCGTTGGGGGACAGTCTTGTGCAAGGACTTCGCTGGGGACGCGGCACGGCAGAAGCAGGACAGTTACCTGGGTGACTTGGAGTCCTAGAGGTACGATAGCGACGCACTCTCCTCGGATGGTGAGGTACGACGCATCCGAGATCTGAGCCAGGGCAGCTTCGCTGTTCACGGTGACTTGATAACTTGCTGGGCGTAACCTCCTTGGTTTTAGAAAGGTTTAGCATGTGTTGGGCCGCAGTGCCATGAATACAGTGAACTAGTATATACCATGAACTCGAGGTGGTTAAAGGTGGGAAGTAGACGCGAAGCGCAAGATGTTAGAAAGTGATCGTGTGCCACCTCTCGTTTAGTCCTTGGAATGTCCGCTGGATGGCGGTGTTTCTATATGGGGAATATATGATGAAAAGATGCGAGATGGTGGTACTTGGAGTGTTGAATAGATGGACGAACGGACACACAGACAGATGCATGAATGGACGCATGAACGGACGCAGGGGCGGATGCATGGACGAACGCAGGAACGGACGCACGCACGGTCGGGTGGATGGACGCATGGACGGTCGCACAGACGGAAGGAAGCAAGAACGAATGGACGGACGAATGCTTCGCCCCACTCTCCATCATTTAATCTGTGGATATGCTGCCAATTTTTTAGTTATTTTGTTTCCCTTGCGTTGATGCGAGATTAACGCGCGCGCACGCTCGGCACCGCGACGCTACGTTAGCAAAACGCGAGCACTCTATAGTATTACGCCCGGCACGACCGGCGCGACAAGCATCCGTCGGTGCGGCCCGACGGAAACCGGTGCAAAATGCGGCATGCTCTATTTCGCGCCGACGCGTTACCCAGACAACACTGCGCCTCCCTTTTTTCGTAACAAAGGGACGCCGGACATGGTGAAACGCGCAAGCGTCAAAGCAGCGCAGCGCGGCACGCACCTGCTAGTGAATGGCCGGACCATCGCTTGGCGTGGCAACGCTGGCGTGACGCGACGAAATGAACGCCAGTGAGTATGCGCACCACGTTCTGTCGAAACGTAATGCCGCCTTGAGTGTGGCATGTAGTCATGTTCTCGCGTGACTCGCATCTCATGATTAACATGTTTGCACCATTCACTTACCTTCGTTATTCATCATTGACGTCACGTAATACCGAGTTTGCAACATGTGAAGCTAGCGTAACGACCGTGAGCGCATCATGAGCCTAGCATGTAGTCATGTTGTTACATGACACTCATCTCATGTTTATCATGTTTGCACCAGTATCATACCTTCATTAGCCAATCACGTCCCGTAATACCAAATTTGGTTTAAGTTAAGCTAGTGAAAAGGCCGCCAGCGCATCATTAGCGCGGCATGTAGTCATGTTGTTACATGACACGCATCTCATGATTATCACGTTTGAACCAGTCACATACCTTCGTCATCCATTCACGTACTGTAATACCAAATTTGGTATATGTGACGCTAGCAAAACAGCCACAAGCTCATCATAAGCTTGGCATATAGTCATGCTTTTACATGACATGCATGTCATAATTTTCATGTTAGGGTCTGTCCTCGTGTTCACCATGCAATCATGTCATACCATACCATTTTTGCAATATGACATGTGAACAAAGCCAATGCAGGAGCTGCAGGATCATGAAATGTATTCATGACATCCATTTCATGATTTTCATGTCATGACTAATCGAATATGTCCTTCATAGAGTTATTTATTGCCTTACCGATTTTGGTATCGATACCATTATCGAAACAGTCAGGACAGCTAAAAGTTTTAGGCAGCTAGATAGATAGATACGCTGAAAGTCACCGAAGTTCGCTAAGAAATGGCTCACATTTGAAATTGAAAAAAAACTGACGAAACTTGCAAATACGACTCGACGAATGCCATAGTTCAGAAGATAAACGGAGTTTGTTTCCCGTATTTTCGAATAGTTGGTTGTATTTTTTATATATTGTCAGCGTGCGGCTGCTAGAGTTACTGTGCTCCTTCCTTACGGGAGCCACCTAGAGGTAGCATGTACAGTAACACTAGCGGCGGCTGCTCGCGAGCGCGAGCTGTGACGTCAAACTTGCCGAGGCACATACAGGATGCACGTGTTCTTGCCCTCCTCCTCCTCTTCTCCACTTCTCATCCCATTCTTTTCCTTCCCCAAAAGCGATGATACTTGGCCTCGGCCGGAAGCATTGTTTGCTGTTGTTCTTTTTCATGCCGGTTCTGGGAACCGAAGTGGAAGATGAGCGAGTCGAGAGACGCGGGCGATGGCGGGCATTGTTGGCTTGACAGTGTCGGGTGAGTCTGACGTCACCAAAAGTAACTTTCTCAAGTTCCCGTCGCTGCCACTATAAACGCGGCCGTTTGCGAAAAACGCAATAGATGCATTATTTTTTCGTAGTTTCTGCTTGGAATGATGGTTGTCTATATCCATTTCAGGATCCCATCTTTCGAGTTGGCTGAAAATATTGGCGGCAAGAGTTTTGTTCAGTATCCCTTCAAGCTCACGCTTTTAATGAGTAATAACAGACAATGATGCCAAGAGAAGTATCGGGGATGTTAATACAAGTGACTGTAACGTAAATGTGAAGAAATAAGAGTGGACGAACAGATACCTCGCCATCAGAGGGATCCAAACATGCGACCTTCGAATAACGATTTTGATGCTGTACCACTGAGCTACGGTTTCGGTAATCTGTCCGTCCACTTCATAGGGTGCATAGGGTGCATATGCGTAATTCGAAGGTCGCAGGTTTGGATCCGGCCGGCGGCAATTTGTCTTTTCGTCTACTTTTCGTTGTTCTCATTTACATTCCAGGAACTGTTATTAACATCCATAATACTTCTCTTCGCATTAATTTCTCTTAGTGCTCCCTAGCAACGTGTCTAACAAAGAAAACAAGCTCCTAAATTTATGGACTTTTTCTTCACTGAAGCTCGTGTGCGTTTTTTTTATTCATGTTACCTTCTTTCTATCTCTCTATCTTATTATCTCTCATTGCCTCTCCCCCAGCATAGGATAACAAACCGGACGTGCGTCTCATGAACCTTCCTGCCTTTCCTTCTTCTTCTTCCTCCTCACCCTCTTTCACGGCGGCTCGATGACCAGCAGAGCAGAGCGTGGAAAGCCACCCTATACCTGTCTGCAGGAAGACGAGACGCTGTGCGCCCGGCATGCCTTGCTGTGGCTGGCACGAACGCCCCAGCCGCCGGGTTTCTGGTTTCGATACATCCGTCAGCTTCGATATGCGCATGCGCGTTCTCCGTTTACATGCGTGCGAAGAGCGGTGGCCTGTTCGGTGGCCTGGTACTCTCTCTGCGATCGCGCTCATTTTCGTCCGGACGTCGACGCGACGTGGTAGTCAGAGACACCGCATTGTGCACACCGAGACAGGCACCAGCATTGTGCGAGAGACAGGTGAGTGTTCACGCTTCGTGAAAACGCCGTCATTCATGTTTGATTCTTTGACTGTGCAAAGCCCACCGCTGAATTCTAGGGTTTTAGTTATTTTGGAAACGATTGCGTTTTAATACCTTGGTATCACTCTTTACAAGCCTTTTTTAAACTCTCCGGAATCCAGCCTACGTTAAGACAACTGTGGAGCGACCCTGTTCAAATATTTGTCCGTTAATTGTGACTGCCTGGGTGGGGGCAGTGAACGCGCGCATAACTGCTTTTTTTTCCTTATTTCTTTTTCTATTCGCTCTCCCCAACGTAGGGTGGCAGAATATGTTGAACCTGGTTAGTCTACCCACTTTTAAGTTGTCTTTCTGTCTTCAATTAGGCGTGTATATGACTAGTGCCGCATAAAATGTCGTTAGGTTATGGGAGGAGAGAAAATAAACGCTTCGCTTTTTGTGCTTTTTTTAATTGTTTAGATTGCACATTCTTGTTTATTCATTTGTGCTTGTTTGGCTCGCATAACAACTCTCTAATGTAGAAGGGCAAGCTTGGTAGCCTGCGATGAGCATTTCGCAAACAGCGGATGTGTTCTCGTCTTGTTCGAGGCTACAACAACGAAAAAGACATGTCCTGTTGACGAAGCGTCGCACCCGACACACAGCACCTTCTTACGGGCTTCTCCACCCTGTAAAGTATGAGACTACTCGTATTCGAACTAATAAAGCAGTCGGCGGCATGAACAAATTCTTTATGAGGGCTGCAGTATTGTAAAGCGCTATCTATATACAAGTATACTTTACTCGCGAAGTATTTTACTGCCAAGGTTCCACTGCGCCGTCACACGCCACCACCTTCTCACGCCACCCTTGTGACATTCCATTCGCAGCACCGAGGAGGAACGCTATGGCGGGATGCATGACGGAAGCGGACGACACTGCCACAAATCTGGGCTTCGGGTTGATCATCATCATCATCGCACTCATGGCGGGCGTGATCGTGCTGCTGATATTCCGCCTCGTGTGCTGCATCCGTGAATACTTCAGGGCCGAAAGGGTAATTAGGCCTCGCTTCTTTTCTATACGCGAGCAGTGTATGTTCCATGGCACTCTAACTGGAGTGACCAGCAGCGCGGCTTGGAGGGTCGGCGGCACCGAAGAACACATCGATTATTCCATATGTCGTTAACCTGAATTTGTTTCTGAGAGACGAAAACTTTCTAACGCGTTGTGACAATTGGTCGACCGTATGAAGATTTTGCTGGAGCACAATCTTTGTCTTTCTTCGGCTCACGGGGCAGTCAAAACCCTTTCGCGCTTTCTGAGGACTACATGCCCGTGTGAACGCCTTTGACTTTTGTATAGTGACATAACTGCATTCGCGTCAGCCTATTTAGTGACAATATTCTCATCTGTTTCTCTTCTCTTTACTCTTTATATAATATTTATACTCCCCTTTGCCATAGTGTAGGGTAGCAAAGCAGGTGTATGCCTGGTGAACTTCCCTGCCTTCTCTCGTGCTGTTCTTTCTCCTGGTTCCATGGCACTGCCTGTGTCCGGTTAAAAGAGGCCTCGTACGAAATTTTACAGCAGAGCTAAGAAATTAGTTAAAAAAAAGAAAGAAGCAGAAGGCAAAGCGGTTAACCAGAAAAGATTCCTATTAGTTATCGAGCGCTGGGTGAGCACTGGAGGCGTATGGTGCAGTTGCAAGACAGATCAGTATGCAGATAAGAACGAAAGAGAGACAAGACAGAACAGCGGTCTTCTGCTATCCCTCTCTCTTTGCCCTGTACAATGGCTCCAGTACGCATCAGTGAGCAAGTGCAGAAGCTTAAGTTCTTCGTAAGGATTCTTTATAGGTTGGTTAGTTAGTTACCCATTGCTAATTACGAAAATCTTGGGCCGGCGGTCAACCAAAGCCTTTCAAAATATTTCTGCGCATGCACTAGTATTTTTTATCAGAAATCGGGAATATCGAATAGGGGATACTCATTTATTGATAATTATTGCCTGGTGAATCTGGTCGCATGTATCACGTGTTTCCGTGTGTTTCTCGTGTTTCATGGCAGCTATGTTTAAATATTAGGAATGTGCTTAGTGATCTTTTGTGATCACCTTGACGAATTCTCTGGTAAAGCGCGGGAGTGTTCTGTGTGGAAACATTGTCCGTCACGTGCGACCACTGTTGACGTGTGAATGGAAGTGTGAACGTTGTTGTGGATCCCACCGCTGCCACCAGTTGTTGCAGATCGGGGGCTGCCCGGTCTCTTGTGGTAGCGTGGCGTAACTTCGGGTTAAGAAACGAACGCTGACAAAATGGGGATACGAAGAACAAACAGGTTTATGGCACTGTTTACAATTATTTTCAGCATAGGAAGGTTGAGAGTTTACAAACCACGAGCGTGGTGGTTAAACCGTTACATGGTTCAGAGCGACGTCTCGCACTCTGCGGCGTCGTTATAAGTCCTGTCGGGCTCCTCCTTCTTCAGTGGAACACCAATCACACACACAAATAACAGGCGAGGGGTACGAGCATGAAGGGCCCAAGTGAACATCCAATATTGAGTCGTGATCACTGCACTGCAAGGTGGCGCCAGAGGGGCTCTTCCTCGTCGTGTGTGTGCCGCTGGTCGAGGGGTCCCAAGCTCCTGACAGCATACATTAAACGGTCCGCCGATCTGTCCGCTCAATTAGCAGGGCAATTTGTTGTGGCAGCCACGGTTTCTTCCAAGGAAGATGCTGTCTTTGTTGTCCTCTCTGGAACGGCTTGCGGCGTCGTGGCGACATGACGTCTCGTCCTCCGGCTAGCAGGGACTATACCTGTGGGGCATAGGCAGCCGGCCAGTCGGCTACTTGTTTGAGGATTAAAAGAGCGCCGCTCCCCCGTCAGCTCTAGAAGCTGGTTCCGATAGAACTGGGGTTCCAGGCATGGGAGCGCTGACCGGTTTCGCTTCTCAACGACTGCATGGCGCCTACTGACGACGGTCATAACAACGTCGCTGTTGTGAACGGGCATTTCCGGGCGTAAATTTTAAATTGCTTTACGCTTATAATGAAGCTTGATTCAGGTTGCTACGTAAAAAGAGTAGCCAGTGCATTATGCGGGCACCAAGCTTTTATTGAACGCTTTTACCAACAGTTAACACTTAAAGGATACAGTGTTAATTCACAAGTGCGTTCGGCGAAACCTGTGTGCATGTGTGTGTGCATGTGTGTGTGTGTGTGTGTGTTTGACTCTTTAAATGGAATTGCCACAGGCCTTTGCCAACAAAACAAACTTCGCAATGGAATTTCTTGAGAGGCCGACGGTCACAAGCTGCCGTTGTGCCATCACGCGATTGCTGAGAAAGTGTGAGGGGAAAGGCAACAGCTGGCACCGTCGTGCTCAACACCGCGAGTATGAAAAAATTTAAAAGGTGTAAAGGCCTGACCTCACGTATCCGTCGCAGCGCGCCGGCGCGTATCTTTTTGACGCGGCGTCGAGCCCTCTCCCATATAGAGAGAAAGAGAGCGTGGTTTCACGTAGCCACGCGCCCACTCTCTCTATAGGGAGAGAACAAGGCGCTGCGATGATACGTTGGGTCGGGCCTTTAGGCAATGCCGAGAGCCAGCCAAGTGCGTTTCGGTACATTTTCTCATGGCTGTTTCTATGTAGGACATGCGGGCAGTGGTCATGCAGCAAGGTGCCCATGCGGACCATTCCGGGCAGCAGCTCCGCCGAGTGGCCAACCCGGGAGCAGTCGCGGCCAGGCCTCCGCCTTTTTGCCAGATATAGGCAGCAGCCGTCCTGACACCGGGGCCAACGCCGCACGCCTGTTGGCGGCCTAAATGAGCCAATAAGTTCGATACACATATATGACCAGCTGCGCAACACTCACCGAGTGAGATCAAATAATGTTATTAGCAAGTCACAATGGTGTCTGTTTCTGGCACAATCCCAAACTAAAAACTTAATTCCCGAAATTTCGTGTGCAAACACACTCTAAAGTAAGCCAAAAACAAAAAAAAATTACGTTTATCTGAATATTTGAAAAGTGAATACCAATTATGGCATTTCTGCTACACGCTCTGTTAATCATTGAAAGTGTCTTAGTTATGCTTTATGGCCTGTTATGTGCTCTTGTTTTTGATTTGTGTCTTCGTGCTTAGAAAACGTGGTTAACCATTTAGAGAACTTGCTACGCCATTATGGGAGAGCATATGTCCGTCCCGTGGGCCTCATACTTGATGGGGCCACGTCAAGTCTGTGTGTGTTTAGAAAAAGTGGTTAATAATTTTGTGTACTAGGTACTCTACTATGGGAGAGTATAAAGCCTTACCGTGCGCAACCAGAGGAGATCGCTCAAGTGTAGCACCTACTGCTGGAGTTATGTAAACACAATAACAGAAAAATAAAGCCGTGTGCATCGTATCAGACCTATTTTATTCTTGTTAACAGTCTTTCAATTTATTTTTGTTAATCTTTGATTTGGTCATAAGCTTTGATTGATGGGTGGCTAAATGTCAACGTTTTCGTGGTTTTGTGCCCTTTTATTTTGCTTGTTCTGGTTAAGAACCTTTTGAAAACCACCGTGTTGTTCATAGATGCTTCGCTTTCTACACATTCTGTAGACGCATGGTGGCGGTTTATGGATAGAGGGAAGTCATGTGGCCTTGGGGTGCCTCGCCTCTAAAAAAGTTAGCAGATCCCATGCCCAGTGGGAGTCGATGATATGCGAAGCACGAATGAGAAAGGTTTATAAGTCAGTTTAAAATCAGAAACGCGTTACGAGGCGGAGGTAAATTATGCTGTACTTGACTTCCATGCCATATTTATTATGTTTGGACTGGTCATTTACCTTCATCATCTATTCACGATACCTGACACCAAATTTGGAAAATGTGAAGCTAGCGAAACGGCCGCAAGCGTGCTATGAGCTTGGTATGTTGTCATGTTCTTACATGACACGCGTCTCATGATTATCATGTTTGCACCAGTCATATACCTTCATTATCCATTGACGTCACGTAACACCAAATTTGGTTTGTGTGACACTAGCGAAACAGCCTCGAGTGCATCACAAACGGCCCAATATACTCCAATGTAACGTTGACGTGCGCACACGCTGGGCACAGCGACGCTAAGTTAGCAAAACGCGAGCACTCTGTAGTCTGACCATAGAGAAAGAAGGAGACAAGAGCGGACACTCCGCAAAACCTGGCCTCAGGAAGTGCGTCACGACTACGTAACGAACTAGTGCTCCCACCAAACTTCAGAGGGCGCAAGCGCAAAAAAAAACACAGTTATAATCAATGCAACAGAATTGTTTTCACAAATTAATAATTACGCGCCCAAATTTGGTATGTTCTTTATACATAAAAACAATTTATTCAACACACCTTACGCGACTATTTCTCTTCATCCGTACTGTCATAAACACCATCTACCCAGCGACAAGCCCATGCATGACTGACGGCGAGAAGCTTTCGTCGCTTTCGTCAACGTCGGCTGCGTCGGCGTTTTCAAGCGTGAGATGACAGGTGAGGCACGTTTTCAAGCGAAGCTTGTTGAATGACATGTTGTTGGTCTTGTTGGGTCATTTTTTCAGAAAACGGTTACGCCTGCGCGAAAAAGACACCATGCAACAAACATAGAAAGATGCACACACACACGTTGCGCTTCGTATGTGCGAGTTTGTTTCTTACGTGGCGTCTCATTCACGCAGTTGTAACCTTTTTCTGAAGCTTGTAAGGACTGGGAGGTTCGCTGAAAAGAAAGTTTGTGGCTCTATGCGGCGGTTAGACGGGAACATTGTGCAACGTATGCAGTATAGCAAAGGCGGCACGGCGTCAAGCCGAGGCGACGCGTGCTGCGTCTGCCACGGACGCGAGCGTCTGTGCGTGGAGCATAGCTGGGCAGCTAGGTCATAGGCTCGGTGGCTCGGTGCAAAATATTGAGAATCGTTCGCTGGGCCTCACATGCTTCACGACGCGTTTCCCGAAGGCTCGGAACACGAATAATTCTTGGTGTGCCGGAGGCAAATCTGGACTAGCCAAGTGGCCATCATCTTCGTTTCTTCGCTAGCCTTGTGCCACTAGTGCAAGCTGCCCACAAATTTTTTTTTTACGTTTCCAATATGACTTTACCGCACAAACTTCAACTACGATTTTTTTCCCCAATGTACTGCTGATACTGCGTACGCACGAAGATGTTCTAAAGTTTCCAGGCCGCGATACCATTGCATTACAAGGGATAGCGGCCTGGAAACTTCTGAAGATCTTTGTTCGTGGTCTTGACGTATATCTTTGTAAGTCAGAGTTTTATGGGTCAGAGATGTATCACTGGTTTTGTATTGTGCATCGATTAGCTAACCATTCAAAGGGGTTTGCTGGTACACTTATGACGTGCACATATCTTGTTCGTAATTTGACAGCGAAGCATCCACTTACTAACATTTTCAGACCGCGCTGACGCCATGCCGTCCGGCGGTCCAAGCTACGGCAGCTACTGCTGTGTATCGTGGTGCGTCAACAATGGCAGAACCCACGAAAAGCCTGGGACGAGTTTCTTCCGCATACCACGGGACGGCAGGTGTGTTAAAGCTTTTGTATGGTTTGCATGTCTGTAGGCTTACTGTTCGTACTTGCTAAGTGAGGGTAACAATAAAAAATCAATATTCAAGCACTTCCCCTTTCAGCTGATAGTTCATTGCCAATGCAGGATGAAAACATGGATGTAGTATGCTGGACGCGATGATCTCCTGAGTGAGCCGGCCAGCCTATTGTACACAACGTACAGGGTTTGTAGCGACCATTTTACTGCTCAAAGTTTCATGGACCCTGGGCACACAAGGCTTACAAGAATGGCTGTTCCCAGTGTGCAACCAGCTGCACCATGTAAGTGATTGACTGAAACTCAAATATTTGCAATAGCAGCCACTTGTATTGAATCAGTGGCGACAGTTAACCGTGAAGATCTTTGTAGCCGATGGAGAAACCTCACTACAGAAGTAACACTTGGAAAGTCTTAAATTCTGTGAATTGTGGGCTATTACCTTCCTAACAGCAGCTTTACATTTCTGTCATGTTTTGATGCTCTGGACCTGCGCAACTTGTTTTGAAAGACTTTAAAGGGCTATTTCACGTTATCTTCAAGCCTGAGTGCACATGTACGTATACCTTTCATCAGTGAAAGCTGCCATTGTTGATAATTCCAAAAATCACAAATTACTTGTTTCCTAGTTGGTGCCGTCTCTTTTCTTCCACGTTCGACCAATTTATGCGTTTGAAAAAGCTCTTTAAGTTTCCCCATGCTACAAGCTTTGTAACTTGTACCAACTGCGCATATATTGTTGCGAACGACGGGCCGATCCCGCCGAAGCCACCACTGTTGCGAAGCCACCTCCGAATCCCACCGCTGACCTCCACTGTTGCGAAAGACGGCGACGCCAACACGGTCCCGAAGGCGCCACTGCTTTCAACTCCGCCGGGAAGGTCACCAGCCGTTTGGTAGCGTATGTTTCTCAGCTCGCGACTGCTTCTGCGCAGAGCTGATAAGACGAGCGGACGAGACGACGGTGAGTTAAACAAGGTTTATGTACAGCATATATACAGAGGCGTTACAATTTCGGCACTGGGGCCGACAGAGACTCGAAGAGCCGAGCTCTCCTCTCTAACACATAGGTCAGCTTTTCGCCTAAGACCGCCGACTCACACACATGTCGGCTCTCCGACACGGGGACTCCTCTCCATAGGACCGCCGATCGCGACGCGCCGAAGGGCTTCTTTTATTCGCACCGGGTCCAACCAAAATGTCCAATCAGAAGCGCCGCTGGTCGTCAGGGCAGACTCCTCCAATGGGGTCGCCGCTGGGCCACGCCAGACCCCCAGACACGAAGACGCCGGCTCGCTGTCACGTGCGCTGCTGACTCACTGCACGTGAGCCAGAGATGCGACGCGCGTGTTTACGCCGTTGAGTTGTTCGCGTCAGGCGGACTGCGGGCTGGCCTTGACCCAGATTGCCTTTTTCAGAGGCACGGACGTTTGACGAGGACTCGCTGGCATAACAGCACCCCCGCCGCCAGACAATGCACCGGAAAGACGAGCTGCTTCCACGGGGCTCGGATGTCAGGTGCGCTCGTTCGCCAGGTCCCTCCAGGTTCGCCTCCAGGGCCATGGGGAGAATACAGCTCCAGACTGTTTTGGAAACACATCCCATTTTTGACGACGGATCCCAGCTCCACTGGCTTGTCGCCACAACTTGTCGACCAGCTTCACTCGTCTCTTCTGACCACCTTCGGTTTCAGCACTTGTCGATGGTTCTGCAACTTGCTAAGAACGGTTCGACAACAAACAACACACGACACAAGCAAGTGCCCTCGGTCACCCGACAGAACACCAGACAAAGTATAGTACAACATATACCTATCTACGTGTCTATCGGAATTTTGTTCCGTCTACATCAAGAGGCACATGTGGGGCACAAGACTCTTAAAGTAAGAACTTGAATTTTTCACAATTACAACAACGCAACGAATTAGAATACCACATAAAGTTGGCTCCTTGAGCTCACTCTGGACGAGAGCGCTCAGCTAAGGTCGTGATGAGGTCAAAATTTTGCCCCGAATCGCCAGCGAGAAACCGAAAGGTTGAGAATTTACTAGCTGGAACGCACTGCTCAATGCACCTGCATTAGCGTTTACCTTTCCTTTATTATTTTTTTTGATAGCGAACGTCAAAGTTGCGCTGTGGAGCAACATGCTCCACTTCAGTAGCCGGCCACTTTTAGGCGACGATACCTATGCGGCACCAAGAGCGGCTCACACTTTCGACGTTGCACAGGGGAACAACGATACGGCTTGCTACGGATTGACTCCTCACCGCTTAGCTCGATATCGTGTTCGATCACCCTCGTGTTTCCGGGGCGGTCCGAAAACACGTCTCCAAACTCGGAACCAATCTTTCTCAGGTCCTCTTTCTCAGGTCCTCCTTCACTTAAGCTAGGCTCTAGGTTCAACTGTTCCCAGATTACTTTCGATCCCCCTTTGATTACCTCACAAGAACTAAAAATTTCTGCTTCCTCTTCCTCTGAAGCATTCAACAGCTGATTTACGACCGCTTGATGTTGAACGTAGGGTTTCATCAAGTTGTAAATTTTGTCCGGCCGCCTTCCTAATTTCACTTCATAATTTGAATCGCAAGGCTTCGATAATACTGTGGCGGGCCCTTCCCAATCAACCTCAAGCTTGTTCCTTTTGGATGGCTGCAGCAGCATTACCTGATTATCAACTTCAAAAGCGCGCTTCTTCACCGATTTCTCGTAGTGCTCCTTCGACAGCACTTGTACCGCGTCTTTCTGGCTTTCCACTAGCGCTTCAATTTGGCTTTCCACTAGCGCTTCAATCGAGAGACCCTCACGCTGCTCTCGCATGAGCGTCTCTCGATCAACTCTCGGCAGCTCGCTCCAACTTTCCGCTACAGGCGAGAGCGTTGAAACCCTCTCGCTCTGACTCAATGGCGCCATGTCGTCTCCCCTTTCTACGGAAACCGCGCCGATCGGTTCGCCGACGGGCCGCTCGCGTGACTGCTCACATGACTCATGCGGAAACTTTCCTTTCTGGGGTTCCGTCGACCCGCCGACAAGGTCACTTGAGAGTTCACCGCATTGAACCAGATCAAGCTGCCGCGATAGCTTCCGCGCTTGCGATCGCGTGAGAGCCATGCACGCTAAGTTGGGGAAGAACAATTTGCCCTGCTCTTTGAGAAGCTGCTCTGAGTTGTTGGAGAAGAGATAAGGAAAACGATCATTTAGCGCTGCAGACACAGCCGCTTCGGTGCGAAGCTTACCGAACGGGCCTTCAATGACAACCGTGGCGATTGGTAAGGAAACACTCTGCTCCTCGGCGACTTGCCTGATCCACGCGCATTCTCCTGTAAAGTCATCCGGAGACACCAATGAAGGATGGACAACGTCCATAGTTGCCGCTGAGTCTCTAAGTGCTCGGCACGTTTTCTCATTCACCCTAATTTCTTGGAGATACGGCTCCAACAACCGCATGTTTTTTTCTGATTCTCGGATCGTTGCGAAGGCAAACTTTTCATGACAGTTTCTCGCGATGTGCCCTTCCTTTTTACAGTTGTAGCAGATTAGCGGCTTCCGTTTGTTTTCCGATTCAAATGCCTGTGCGGTAGAAACCTCACTCGATTTCTCCGCTTCTGTTTGCCCTTCCCTTCCCCTACACTATCCTTCGTAAGAGACGGGTCCTTCTTGAAATTACGGTGCGGAGCGGGTTTCCGTTGATCAGGTTTCTTTGAAAAGCCCTCTTTTCTTTCCTCCTTTTCAACGCGCACTGCCCTGCTATGCAACTTTCGGCGAGTATAATACTCCTCAGCTAACTCAGCTGCCTTGTTTAACTGTACTTCCCCAAGTCTGTCCTGCAGCCAAACTTTGACATCCTCCTCGATGCAGCGGTAGAATTGCTCCAATGCAACGCATTCCACCACTTTATCGCGGTCGTCATAAACACCTTCGCCCTTGAGCCATTCAATCAAATCGGCTTTAAGACGAAACGCGAAGTCAACGTGTGACTCATTCCCCTTTTTAGCATACCGGAACCTTTGCCTGAAAGCCTCGGGTGACAACTTATAACGTCTTAAGAGCACTTCTTTAACCTCGTCATAGCTCTCAAACGCTTCTCTCGACAAGCAAGTTATCGCGTCGGACACTTCGCCGGGAAGAAGAGCTAACAGGTTCCGCGCCCAAACAGACCGCTCCAAAGCGTTTCGCTCACAGACGTGTTCAAACTTGACGAGATACTTCGCCATGTCCTCGCCTACTACGAACGGTGGCAGTTGGTCACGAATTCTAAAACCGCTGACCTGAATCGTCGGAGAAGCTACGCTAGGCGCCTGCGAACACTGTAGGATTGCCAATTCTAGTCGTTTCATCTCAAGGCGCTCCTGTCTCTCGGCCTCCTCGCGCTCGCGACGTTCTACTTCTCGCCTTTCAGCCTCCTCACGGCGTGCTTTAATATCCACCCAGGCCTCATCGACTTCCTCAGCCGACACTCCCTCATCCTTCATGATCTCAAGGATCGCTTGCTTTCGTTTCGCACGGCCCAAAGTAATGCCGAGTTCCTCACAAATTTCGATGAGTTCCTTCACTTTAAGCTTCTCCATCGTTCACACTAGCCTCTTGCTGTTTGCCCCTGTTAACAATTTACTTGCCTTACCCACTATAAGTCAACTAGCAAGACGCACAAGGAATTTTTCACTCTCCCGTGTTTACCCCCTCCGCGTTAACTTTGGTTTCAAAGCACTTCGACTTTGCTTGAAACGATCAAAGCTCACTCTAATGCTTCCCACAGCCCTTCTCTAAACTACTACAACCTGAGCTAGAGTAGTCTGGTGAACTGAGGGGAAAACATCAGGCACTCACCACATCGATGTCGCTGACGCCGGCCGATCCCGCAGCTGCCAACCACTGTTGCGAACGACGGGCCGATCCCGCCGAAGCCACCACTGTTGCGAAGCCACCTCCGAATCCCACCGCTGACCTCCACTGTTGCGAAAGACGGCGACGCCAACACGGTCCCGAAGGCGCCACTGCTTTCAACTCCGCCGGGAAGGTCACCAGCCGTTTGGTAGCGTATGTTTCTCAGCTCGCGACTGCTTCTGCGCAGAGCTGATAAGACGAGCGGACGAGACGACGGTGAGTTAAACAAGGTTTATGTACAGCATATATACAGAGGCGTTACAATTTCGGCACTGGGGCCGACAGAGACTCGAAGAGCCGAGCTCTCCTCTCTAACACATAGGTCAGCTTTTCGCCTAGGACCGCCGACTCACACACATGTCGGCTCTCCGACACGGGGACTCCTCTCCATAGGACCGCCGATCGCGACGCGCCGCAGGGCTTCTTTTATTCGCACCGGGTCCAACCAAAATGTCCAATCAGAAGCGCCGCTGGTCGTCAGGGCAGACTCCTCCAATGGGGTCGCCGCTGGGCCACGCCAGACCCCCAGACTCGAAGACGCTGGCTCTCTGTCACGTGCGCTGCTGACTCACTGCACGTGGGCTAGAGATGCGACGCGCGTGTTTACGCCGTTGAGTTGTTCGCGTCAGGCGGACTGCGGGCTGGCCTTGACCCAGATTGCCTTTTTCAGAGGCACGGACGTTTGACGAGGACTCGCTGGCATAACAATATGCAGGTTCTCTGAGCGTCGCTTCAAGTAGTGACTGTGACATGGCTGCAGAAGCTGCACTGCAAGGTGCGGATGAGCTTCAGTTTGTGTTATTTTAAGCCTCTTACTGACACATTGTCGTAATTTCATTTCTTCAGGACCTGCGGTAGAGGCTTCAAAAAGCGGCTCCCACACATTGAGGTGCCCCGATGAACAGGGTGCGTTCAGTGTCGCGATTTCTTTTTTTTTACCCAAATTGACTGTTGACCAAACCTCTGCAGGTGGCAGCTCCCTTGTAGCTGGTGAAAGAATTTCTGCTGATTTCGTCTTGCCGGAGAAAACCTTAACCAGTCGTTCAGCTGTCACAAAAGGAACCTGTGTGGCCGGTAAGTTGTATGTTCACTTCAACACCAGAGTGGATTGATATAGAGACTTCCGCAGGCCGCTCGCAAGATTGTTCCGACAGCACTGTTCGAGGCACTGAATAAGCTTCACAAGACCCTCCAGAAGACGTCTCCGCCAACAGCTCCACGCTCGAGTGCCTTAGAGATAATGGTGAATATGCTTTTATTGCAGCAGTTTTTAATGCGCTATTTTATGTTTAGGACATTCTGAGGAAACTATCCTCAAAAGCACAATACGTGTGCACTTACAAAATGTAAGGGTGGGCTCTCAGTGATTTTTTAATTTTTTTGTGGATTGTCAACATTGTGAATGGTTTGTTTTTAGGTAGTGGAATCGAAAACTTTGTACCACAGAAAGTTGTGCACCCTGGGTCTGAAAGAGCGAGGAAAGTGCTCGTATGGGATTAGTTGTTCTTCGTTTTTACATCAATTTTTTTGTTTATTGCAGTGCGTTCCTGTGTGCCAGCGACAATGTCTCCATCAATGAAGTACAAGCAAACCATTAAACATCTGCAAGCCAAAGTAGCAGCACAGCGGAAAACTATCAAAAGACTGCAGAGACAGCCTCACCGAGCACCGTCATCGACTTCGAAGGCCCTTGAAGTTATCCGACCGCACGTCACGAGGAGGTTTTTAAACATCTTTCTGCACATGTTCGCTTGAGGCCCAAACGCAAGGGCAAGCGGTTTCCCGTGTGGTTCAAGAAATTCGCTCTTCACTTAAACTTCCGAGGTCCGCGAGCATACCGATTTCTGGCTCCATATTTTTCTTTGCCCTCCCGGCGTTCATTAAGGAGGTGGCTAGCTAATGTAAAGATGACTCCAGGCATAATTCCAGGAATCCTTTCTTCCATTGCAACAAATACCCAAGCTTGGAATCAACGGGACCGAGTGTGCGCTTTAGTTTTCGACGAAATAGCACTCAAAAAGAATTTGTACTATGATGCTTCAAGAGACGTTGTCCAGGGTTTTACAGATGATGGCACTCATCGCACTTCAACCATCGCTGATCGAGCACTGGTTTTTCTGCTTGTTGGTGTTTCGAGAAAGTGGGTTCAACCGGTTGCTTTTACTATAGGGCACACATCAACACCATCATCTGTTATGCATAACTTGCTGGTGTCACTCATTTTGGAGCTTAGGAGCATTAATATTGCAGTGAAAGCAGTCATTTGTGACCAGGGCAGTTCAAATGTAAGTCTCGCTAACCAACTAAGAGTGACTGTAGCAAAGCCTTTTTTTGAAATTAATGGTGAGCGGGTATATTACATTTTTGATGTTCCGCATTTAATTAAAACAACGCGCAATAATGTCCAAGCACACAAGTTATACATTGGGGATGACATCGTTAACTGGTCGCACATTGTAAGCCTTTACCAATCCTCACATGAGTTGCGGTTGCGATTGGCTCCAAAATTGACTGAACGGCACGTTCATCAGAAACCTTTTTCTAATATGAAGGTCAGCAGAGCAACTCAGGTCCTCAGTGCATCAGTTTCGATTGCTATCACGGCAATGGTGTATGCGAAGGTGCTGCCTGCCTTGGCCATCACTACAGCTCAATTTTGTGATCGTATGGACAGGATTTTCGATGCCTTGAACAGCTCGAGTAAAAAAAGAACTTCGCAAAAGCTGCGGCATGCAATCATGAAAAATGATTCAGAGCTGATTGACTTCCTCCGAGGCCAGCTTCCCTGGATTGCATCGTGGCAGTTTGTTGGCAGACGTCAACCACAAACCATCGTAGGTTGGCAAATTACAATTCAGGCAATGTGTCAACTATGGGACGACCTCTCCAAAAATTACAATTTTTAATACCTGTTAACACGCAGGCTTCAACAGGATCCTCTGGAGAGCATATTTGGCCACATTAGGCAAAAACAGGGCTGCAACACCTACCCCAATGTAGCATAATTTATTTGTGGCCTGAAGCACATCTGCATAAGAAAACTCTTCAAGCTGTCAGAATACGGAAATGTCGAGGATGATGAATGTGACCTCCTCCAGGAGCAGCTCTCGCCATACTCCCTCACCAGTGCGTCTCTTGTGGATAATGAGGAGTGTGCACAGCCACAGCCTGACGACTTTCCCGCTCTAGACGATCTCTCTGAACTTGCGACAAACATTCACTCCCATATTATCGATGACTCCGCTGCATATTATGTAGCTGGTTTTCTCATCAAACACTTCCTTCGGAATGCATGTGACGGTTGCAGTTGCCCACAGTTACTGAAAGACGACAGTGAGACGCTTAAGGGTACCCACCAGTATTTCACAATGCTCAAAGCATACCACGTCCCCAGCAAACTTTTTGGGAATCTCACTGTGCCATCAGAAGCAGCTTTTGCATACGTACAACTTGAATCTCACTTTCTTGCCATAATTGAGGCCACTGCACATCACCTGAAAGTGTGTGATGTTTTGTATCACCATCTGTCAAGTGTTGGCGATTTTCATTTCTGCTCTGCTGGGTGTCGCGCGAAGTTTCTGAAAATGTTTTGCCGGGTTCGTTTATGTTGGCATGTGCGTTTTGTGAACCGAAACTTAGACAGGGTTAGGTTCCAGTCTTCAATCTCGGGCATACAGCTTGACAAGTTCAAAGGTTAGCAATTAGCGGCGTGTTTACACTAAAGTATTCGAGTGGAGCCGAATCCTGCAATAGCTTTGTTATGTTATTACTTCGTTACAGCAGACTTCATTGTGGTCCTATATGCTTATATTCAGTTCAACTGGACTTACCACTCCTTCGTTCCATACATTGTTTTGGTTACCCGCTCTGAGGAGTAGGGACACTGTGTATTCGCTCGAAGTGATTTGCATAACCTTAATAAGAATGTTGGGTATCCTGTCTCTATTTTGTAGCAAATGCGGGGGAACTGTACACTTTACTGTGGGTCGCTTGGTCACTGTGTATGCTTTATCTCTCCAGCTCAAGTAATATATCGATAACAAAACCGCTTGTTGAAATGTCTTCGAGCGGGTAAGGAACACAGTGTGAAGTGGGCATGGTTCGCGTTATCACGCTTTTCGTATTTTAGCTTCTCATCAACCTCCTCATCTCGCCCATCAAAGTTTTCAAAAGAATACCAAAACTTGTAGCGTTTGATGGGGCTGCGGACGCTGCCATTTTATTTTTATATAGCTTGTGAGTGATAACGTACGATGTAGAGCCTTTGTGAAAAATAATGAGCGAAAGTGGTTTCCTTCTGCTATTTATTAGCCCTGTAATACCATTCTCGTAGCACCAATTAAGGTCCACAATTCTGGATAAAGTGATGACTACAATCTATTTTAGCTCGCAAGCGTCACAGCAACACCCAGACGCAAATCACTTGGGATCTTAAGTTTTTGATCAAGGCGACGCATAACAAAAGCCACAAGACCTGCCAGTGTTGTAGCATAGCCAGTGTTGTAGTGAGCAAGCTGCAAAGCCCTACCTTTCTGAGGACAAGCAGGCATCAAGTCTGCTTTTTTTCATTTTGGACTAGCTGTTCTTAAGCACAGCCAGCACACTGCACCTTTGCCTTTCTGCTATATTGTGTCGTGTGGTTTCTGTGCGCTCTTTTTTTCTATGCATTATTTCGGTTAAGCCCAGGCGTGATTCGCGACTTCATTGCTGTGTATATGTCACTTCTTCCTTCTTCATCAGCATTGTGCGCTGTGTTTTTGCCATAGATCCTTACCTACCCACTGGCCCGGTGTGTCGTACTTCACCAGCTTCTCGGCTTCTGCCAACTCTAGCGATGTGTGCGTTGTCTGTGTTCTCTATGTATTTGTTACAATATTTGTTACAATTTATTTGTAAGGCGAGATGCATTTGTTGTCTACCTTTGTCATATTGTGCTTTTTATATTCTCATACTCTACCTTGCCTTTGAATAAAACATTGCGGATGCTCTGTTTCTTTGACTGATATATACATTGATCACTTGTTCCAAAAGAAAAACACAAGCGCGATGAATAAAACCGTAGTGAATTATAATTACCTGCATCTCTTTTTATTATAACTTAATCGAAATAAAAATTACATCACGACCGATTCGCACGAACCACTGAACAAAACAAAACAGGGAATCGCTAAATCAAAACGACCTACAAAAACTATCCATTTGGGCGATGAATAGTGGTCTGAAATCATGAACTTTCGTCATAGCCAAACGTCGGTTATGCAAAGTAATTCAAAATTTGCGCCAGTGAAACCGAAACCGGAAGCGCACGCCACTTGCTCTCATCAACCACTAGGTGTGCTAGAGTCGATTGGGCCGCTGAGGTCTATGGGTGTGTCCACTCTTCTACTTTTTTATTTCTCTATGGTCTGACGCCAAGCGCTACCGGCTCAACCAGCACGACCAGCGTCCGTCCTCGCGCAACCGGTGCGAAACGCGACATGCTGTTATTGGCGCCAATGCGTTACCCAGCCAGCACTGCGTCTGCCTCTTTTCGAGACGCAAGGACGCCGGACGCGCTGACACGCGCATGCGTCAAAGCAACGCAGCGCGCGCCTGTGAATATATGGCAGGACCGCCACCTGGCATGGCAACGCCGGCGTGACGCGACGAAATGAACGCCGACGTCGATGTGTATTGGCGCCTTCACTGTGGCTCGTAGTGATGTTCTCACATGACACGAATCTCATGATTATCATGGTTCGCCAGTCACATACCTTCATCATCCATTGACGTAATGTAATACGAATTTTGACATATGTGAAGCTAGCGAAACGGCTGCGAGCGCATCATCAGCGTTGCATGTAGGCATGTTATTACATGACACGCTTGTGGTGATTATAATGTTTGAATGCGACATTTACCTATGTCGCCTGTTCGTGTCACGTAATACCGGACATGGTACACGTGAAGCTAGCGAAACGGCCGCGAGCGCATCATGAGCGCAGCATGTAGTCATGTTGTTACATGACGCATCTCATGTTTATCATGTTTGCACCAGGCTCATATCTTCGTCATCCATTCACGTTCGGTAATACCAACTTTCGTATAAGTGAAGCTAGCGAAACGGCCGCCAGCGCATTAATCAGCATGGCATGTATTCACGTTGTTACACGACACGCACCCTATGATTATCATGTTCGCACCAGTCAGATACTTTCGTCATCCTTTGATGGTACATAAGAAATTTGGTATATGTGACGCTAGCGAAATGGCTGAGAGCGCATCATGAGCGTGGCATGCAGTCATGTTGTTACATGACACGCATGTCATGATTTTCATGTTAGGGTCTGGCGTTTGTGTTCGCCATGCAATCATGTCATGCCATACCAGTTTTGCAACATGTCATGCGGACGAAACCACCGCAAGAGCAGCAAGACCATGGAATGTAAATCATGACATTGATGACATACATGCCATTATTTTCATGTTATGACTGGTCAAATATGTTCCTCATACAGTCATGTTATGTCATACCAAGTTTGGTATTGGTACCATTATCGAAACGGCCAAGGAAGCTAAAAGTCGTAGGCGGCTAGATAGATAGATAGATAGATAGATAGATAGATAGATAGATAGATAGATAGATAGATAGATAGATAGATAGATAGATAGATAGATAGATAGATAGATAGATAGATAGATAGATAGATGGATGGATGGATGGATGGATGGATGGATGGATGGATGGATGGATGGATGGATGGATGGATGGATGGACGGATGGACGGATGGATGGATGGATGGATGGATGGATGGATGGATGGATGGATGGATGGATGGATGGATGAATAGATAGATAGATAGATAGATAGATAGATAGATAGATAGATAGATAGATAGATAGATAGATAGATAGATAGATAGATAGATAGATAGATAGATAGATAGATAGATAGATACGCTCAAAGTCACCGAAGTTTGCTAAGAAATGTTTCGCATTTAAAAGAAAAGGGTGGAGGGGGCTGTGCAGTATTATCGAGCGTACGCAGCCTAGTGGGTAATCTTGAACTTCATAATTACGCCCAACCGTGACAGAGGCGAGCTGTTAAGCACCGAATAAGTTAAAGGGAACTATGCAATCTGGTGAGGTAGAATAACGGCGAATAGCAACGACATCGCGTCCCAGGTGCCGTATCTCAGCATCATGGCCGCCGCGATGGTGGGCGTGCGACAGGTTTTTCTAAACACGCTATGCGTTTTATATCTTGGAGGCTATGCTTAGTATCTAAGCATTTCGGGCGTCTTGCGCGATGCGGCAGCACATCCTGCGCAATACCGTGTAGCAAGAGGCGCGTGAATTCAAATGTTCAGTCGCAGGCTCTCGTATAGACCCTAGTGGTGGGACAATATTTGAAACTTTTGAATAACGATTCGAAAAACGGTGTATTCGATTCGGTGCTTTAATCTTATAAGAAATAAAAAGTAAACCGAATACGTTTTGAGTATTTTGCAATAGGCGCAGGTGAAATAAAAAATCACAGCATATCTACGGAGTTAATTATGATAAGTAGGGTGAAGCTTCGGAGGATTTTATTGGCAAACCGTGAATCATCCACTGGCCCCGTCTGTCCGCCCGTCCGTCTGTCTGTCTGTCTATCCATCTACCCATCCGTCCACCTTCCTGTACGTCTTTACTTCCGTTCTTCCATCTAGTGAACACTCTAAGTACCGCCATCCAACGGACGTTTCAAGGACTAAACAAGAGGTGGCTACCTACTACTACTACATACATCGGGAACGCACGACCCTTGGCTTAAGGAGCTTCACCCCTAAAAGTGCTTAGAATTAACGGTACATGCGTTTAGAAATGGGCAATATTTAACAGCGCAAGGTACTCTACAAAGGAAGTGCATAAAACTGTCCCGTGGGTCTCACACATGATGAGGCCGCGGCCATCACAAACTGTTTGGAAAAAGTGAACGCATTAGAATACTTGGTACTCTACACAGGGAGAGGAAAAAGCCGTCGCGTGGGTCTCGCATTTCATGAGGCGTTGTAGACAAAAATTACGCCATTTGCTGTTTAGAAAAGGGTTATTTACAATATGAACACAACACAAAGGTTTCATACCGTTCCATTCACAGGGAACATACACTTCGGCAAATTTATATATCACGACCACCACTACGCTACAGTGAAGACATTTGCTCTAATATGCATGACATTGTTGGCATTCATCTACACAAGACCTCAATGCGATATCACGATACAATGGTAAAACGATAGCATAGATGCAATGAAACACAATTTGTGACAAATGAAATCAAATATAACAACTCAATGGGCACTGCTTAGCACCAAGTTGGTCAAAAAATCACTTTTATCCTTTCGTGTTCCACCTTGACGAAAGGGCACGAGAATGCCGCAGAAACTCGTGCTCCCCTAGGAAGAAAAGACCGGAAAAGCGGCCACGCGGAAGTCCGCCGTTGGACACGAAAGTTCACACACCCTGTCCCTGAAAACGAGCATTAACCGCACGCCAAAAGAGGCAGGAAACCACACATTCAATAGTCGCATGGCGATTGGTCTCTACCATGACACAGTTAAAGGCAAGTGAAAGTGCGAACCACCTGCCATCGCTGCAACCGATGTCACGTGACGAGCAAGCCCAAGCCCAACCTCCACACAAAGTCTCTGAGATGCCGTAGCAACACTGCGGCAGTTCTTCGTTTCCAAGCACAGTTCATTACAGATTGACGATGCTGGGACACCAAGGGCCGTAGAAGGGTAGCCATTGTGTCAACCACTTCAGAATCGGCCACCACTATCTCTGGGCACGTAGCTTCCAAACGCTGGTGAAATGCCAGAAGGGATCGATACGAAGATGATAATTCAGTTGATTAGGGACCTTGGTTAATTTGGCTATCCGGCAAGAAGACACGTAGTGATGGCCCCAGATTGTAGCGAGCCAGTGTCTCAGCGGGCATGCCATCATTGCTTAATATTCGAAATAGAGTGCGGAGGCACAATGTAAAAGTAGTGACGAAAACATCGGGGAATGCAAAACCACCTTGATCTCGCGGTTGAGCTAACGCTGGACAAGATAACAATTCTGTGCTACTATAACGAAAAAAATGAACTGATGCAGCTTTGCACTTTCCCGCATACGTGGAGTGGTGGTTTAACAGAATGGCAAAGGTACCGAAATTTCCCTAGGTACACCGTTTGAGTTAAGTATCGGAGTTTCTTGAGGGGGAATTCAAAGTACCTGGCTGCTTTTATATGAATTTGAAGAGTTCGTACAACGAATGACCAGATGCTATCCTGTACACCAAAAACAGTGAAAGTAACTCCGAGTATTGCAATTTTAGGAGACCACTGTAAAGGCGACGTGATGTCGATGCGACCACTGAGGTTGCCAATGAAAAACTACTGGCTGTTGGAAAAGTTTAACCTTGCACCGAAGATAATGCCGAAATCATAGAAAGAATCAAGAGAATGATGCCGTGATTGTTCATTATGTACATATAGAGTAATGTCACCTGCATATGCAGTGACCTTTACTTGAGTGTTATCGGCTAGATATAAGCAACGAATCTGTAGGTGACGTTCAACGGCCCTTAGGAAAGGTTCGATTGCAAGGATAAATAAACACTGGGGAGAGGGGACCCTCATGATGGACCCCACGCGTGACTCCAAATGCGTGACTCTAACGGGAATCTAAGTAAAGGGTACTTTCTGAATTAGTGCACATCACGTGGGTGAGGTCAATGAACTTAACCGGAAATCCAAATGCATGTAAAACTTTTAATATGTAGCAATGTTCTATGAAATCAAAAGCTTTTTCCTGATCTAAGGAAACCAACAGTCCTTGCGCACATCGGCTTGAGGTATATTGGATGATGTCACGCGTTAACCACGTATGGGAGTGTACTTCTCGGCGCTGGACAGAACAGACCTGGTGGGGAGCGAATAATGTTGCAAGAGAGGGACTGATTCGATGCACCAAGATGTTGGCCAAGAGCTTGTAATCTACATTGATCAGGGTAATAGGGCGCCAATCTACTGGTCGCATGCACATTGGTTCTTTCTTGGGAACTAGTGTTATACGGTCTTTGTGGAAAGAGGTTGGAAGAGTAATATCTCGGAAACACTTGAGAATGACGCGTGACATAGTTGGACCAATGATAGGCCAGAACTGTTCATAAAACTCTGCAGGGAGTCCGTCAGGCCCTGGGGCCGATCCCTGATTAATTGCGTCAATTTCACCCTTTATTTCGTCATCGAATGACGGTGATCGCAGAACGTCACTTCACATGTTAGAATCATAAGGCAAATCTTTTAGCAGTGGATGCGAATAAACGAATCCTCGGTAACAGACATTAACAGATTAACAGAATCCTCAGTAACAGATTGAGCCATTGACAGAAAGTGTTGAGGTATTTAATGCCTGATTGTCGCGCGTACCCGCAGCAGCTGGCGCGGGAGAGTTCAGCGAGTGGGCATGCGAGCTTGGTGTACGAAGCAGAGCTCTGCGTGCATACATTAGCACCTCAGGATGCGATCACGGTGCACGTCTACAGCGCCAAGCTGCAGCCGAGAGCGAAGAAGCGCGCATAATACGTTGGTACCGTTCAACGACCTCCTCTTGCCATGCCCGCATTACAGGGGAAAGACTGGCATCACGGTTGAAAATTCGTATTTTCTGGGTTAACAATGACGCCTCTTTGGAAATACGGGTGCGAAGTCCTCTGCCCGAAGAACTGCAATGATGGCGCCGCTGTTTTTTGAGGCGATCCCAATCAGCTATATCCGCCCCATTGAGCGATGCGCGTAACGTTCGCGACAATTTTTCAGTAGACTTAGAGTCATGGAGGATGCGGCAATTGAGACGCCATGGTCTGTGATCATTGGCGTCCCCACTGGCAGACGGAAAGAGAACATAACCGGGCATTGGTTGATAATGTACACTGGTGTCGGTTGCAATGACATTACCCCCGTGTCATGATCGTAGGTAATGAGACCGGGAGATTCATAAACGCGATTGATTGGGCTGCTCGACGCTGCTCGACGCGAAGTATAGGCATATTTGCTGCCATGCGCACTTTCAGGAAGGTCACTCAATGTCAATTGCTGCACTAGACGTCCGAGTTCTCTGGAATTCCAGTTCGACCGGCCGCGACCCGGACCTAGAACGTCTGCGTGTGAGTCTAAGAGACAATTGAAATCCCCTAAAAGTACGAAATGTTCGGAATTTAAAAGGAACGCATCAAGAGATTGGAAGAAAGCATTAGAGTTCAGGGGTGACGCTCGGGCATACACGCAAACAAACCCTATTTTTAACGAAAAAAAGGTGCAGTCGAACGCCAGCACGCGTCTGAAGGAATCGAAGGAAACATGATGGTCACGTAAAAGACCACCGTTAAAAATAATGACTCCTATGCCAGTCGAACGCGTGCTGGCGTACGAAAAGAAATAATCAATATTGAACGCGCGCTTGAAAGCGAGTTCATCAGAAAGCTTGAAAAAATATGTTTCTTACACCAACAGCAAATCACAGTGCACTGAACGCGCGAGAGCCAATGCCTCAGCCTGTTTTTGTGGATTGCGGAAACATTGACCGTTAAATGTAGTAACTTTTAGAGCAAGGTCCATGGGGAAAATAAAACGCTATATAGGATCACGCAAATGCAGGGGTACTTTTAGCAGGCGCGGGAGCCGGTGCCCCGTGAGTGGCTGAGCCATTTTTTGCGGCCACGCGATCAACCGGAGGCTCGGGGCTTCCTCCATTGGAGGGAAACTTTCCGCAGGGAAACTTTCTCTCTGGTGGGAGCTTCTAAGTCACGAGTAGATATCCGGTGGCGTTTGGCCTCCGGGTTCTTGAGCGAGGATGGTACAAAAACGTTTGCACTGTCATGGCTTATGCCACTGGGGCTGGTGTCTTCGTCGATTTTAGGGGCACCTCAATCGTGGTGCTGTTGGAGTCCTCGTAGATGCAGGCGTCGTCGTCCTAAGATATACACTCCTCGATGACACCTGAACTTGTGGTCGACTGAGCAGCCACGCGAGGAGCGTCAGATGCAATATTTTCATCTGAGCTACCTTCCTCTCTAGGTGCCTCGTCTGGCGATGGCTTGGCCTGCGATTGCTCGGAAATGTCCACAGGACGCGGGGAACTTGAGTTTGCAGGACCTGCATGAATTACCAGGTCCAGAATCATTGGGGAGTCAGTGGGCGTCGGGTGCAGCGTCCCGATTGGCGCCCCTTGGTCGTGGTCTGTTACCGCGGCTCGCGTTGACGAATCGTCGCACATGTTCTTAGATGGCGTTCCTCGTTAAAGTGGACGGAAATCCTTGGATGCCACCACGGAATACGATGGCCTGACGGCTCAGGCGACGGTGGCATGCGGGTACCCACAACAGTGACACGGCAGCAAGCAGCCTTTTCCGTCGTGGCCATAAACGCCGCACCTTCCACAAAACGGAGCTGTGCAGTTCATGCGGTCGTGCTGCCGCGGTGGTCTGGTGGCTAAGGTACTCGGCTATTGACCCACAGGTCATGGGTTCGAATCGCGGCTGCGGCGGCTGCATTTCCGATAGAGGCGCAAATGCTGTAGGACCGTGGGCTCAGATTTCGGTGCAGGGTAAAAAAACCACAGGTGGTCGAAATTTCCAGAGCCCTCCACTACGGCGTCTTTCGTAATCATATGGTGGTTTTAGGACGTTAAACCCCACATATCAATCAATCAATCTGTTCATGTGGAAGTGCCCACTGCCTCCACATCAACGGCACACTTGCTGGATGCCTTTATAGTCACAGGTCACCCGATGGCCCGTGACCTTGATGTAGTAGGGGACCGGTGACGAAGGCCTCATTTTCATGCGAACGTATTGCGTCACAGTGGTCAAGGTTGGGCGCGATCCGATGAGTCCTCTGGTGATATGCAGCACCTTCCCGTTGGGGGACAGTCTTGTGCGAGGACTTCGCTGGGGACGCGGCACGGCCGAAGCAGGACAATTACCTGGGTGACTTGGAGTCCTAGAGGTACGATAGTGACGCGCTCTCCTCGGATGGTGAGGTACGACGCGTCCGAGATCTGAGCCAGGGTGGCTTCGCTGTTCACGGTGACTTGATAATTTCTGCCTCCGAAGTGCTGGACACAGTGAATTTCTTCCATTCCTACTATTGAAGACGTCGCATTAACGACGGGTTCAGGACTTGCCCCCTCAGAGATGACGATATCGTAGGCTAACACCTTCTTGGGTGGCTGGCTTGCCATTATGGGCGCCCACCAGCCTAAGGACGGCCTGAAACTTGCTGCTCATAAGCAACTACTACCGCTATGAAGCTATGGCACATGCCTAACCGCAAAGCGAAGTTATAACTTCATTGATTATGACACCGCCTCTGCGCAGAGATCAGTGGTCAACGATCACTGGTTACCCATGCTGTGCCTACACGTAATCACTCATCGTGTAATACTGGCTAGCCACTGTGATAGTAGTGAAGGCTTGGTCCGTTCCCGCAGCCCACTTGAGTTGCCTACTTCCTTTTAGTCTTTCTTAGTTTGTGGAAACATGACACCTGATAAATGTCCGACTCAATACTCTAGTGACGAAGCGAAAGATATTAGGAAGTGTCGACAAGCCCTATTGAAGGTGTGCGCACCTCATGAGCGTATAAAAAAAACTCACGAGCACCAGCACCAAAGGAGCCATCCACTGGCGCTCATATCATTTTAAGGAACGCTAAGAAGCCTGCCTACGGCCTTTTGTGCGGCATACTGTGACGGGTAACGTACACGTTAAGAGTTTTCATATAACGCGAAGTCACACACTATACGTTACATTTAGGGGTGAAAAAGGGAAGTTTATTGTAGACTTAACTTGTACGTACACAAACTAAACATCGAAAACAAGTAAAGACAGTCTATACATCTTACAAATGAGCACCAAAATCTAATTGATCACTGAGTATCCAAATGTTACAAGTGAAAGAAAAATTAAAAAGAATCAAGTTAATCACATTTAACAGGATAACACTTATGGATGCGTACTAGAGTAGGCGCATGGCTAGTACGGGACATCTGGAAACCTCAGCTGTCCCTCTCTTACTTTGAAGAAACGTGTGTGCCATTGTCGAAGGAAGGCCTCTTCGCCATGTGTTTCCCGCTGTTGATCTAGGTAATTCCACACAATGAGCCGAATTTTCTGCAGTGCGGCCTCTATGCGGCTTGTGCCGTACTTCCGCTAAATAGCGTCGCCGCCACAGTACGTACAAGGTTACTGTAAAGACCAGTCTTGCAAACAGCCCACGTTCTGTTCCCATGCGCGCCGTGCGAAAGCCAAAGAGGCGTTGTACCATGTGCCAGACGCCCCTCGCCACCGAGCACTGAAACAGAGCATGTTGGGTCGTCTCTCTTTTGCCACAGTTTTGGCAGCGGTCATTTCGAACGACTCCCAACGTGCTAACCGGTCACACGTAGGCAATGCCCTCCATCTTCTCAACCAATCAAATTCGCGCACCTGATTAGGTACGCGATTGCAACGCCATCGTTTCAATTTTCTCGTGCAGGATGCTGTTTCTTCCTCTTTGCTCAGTGTGCTACTTGTCACCATTTCGCTTATTTCCTGCGATGAAACATCTTCCAGACTGCATGAACCTATTGATTCCACTATTCTTTTTAAGCCACTGGCAGCTCTGTAAAACTTAAGCGGAATTTCTGCCCGTGGTCCGATGTACGGATTGGCCGTGAAAGTACCTTTTAGTGTACTGCACCAGTACATCATGAGCCTGTACCTGGGGTAGTTGCTGTGATCGAACAGCTTCTGTGTTGTTTTTGAAGCCAGCGCTCTCGAGAACGTTGGTATATCTGGGTGACTCAAGCCTCCACGGTTTGTGCGAAGCTGTAAAAATTTCCTCCGTACCTTTGCTGGTTTTCCTCCCCAAAGGAAGGTCTCCGCCATAGTGGCGCGGCGCCCTCTAACACGGCGAGGTAGCAGGGCGATGTAACCAGTCTTACAATCTGACCTCCAAGGTGGTGCCGGTGAGAAAGTTCTTTTGTGCGTAGTTGAACAATAAAAAATTTGCAGCATGCGCGTTAACTAAAACCCGAATTCTCCTGCCTCTCATTTCCCCTTAGCAGCCATTGGCATGTACATTGAGCACTATCTGACAAGAAAAAGTTGGTACGTTATGCTTGCTGGGCAGAACCCCCTTGCTTTTAGAAATGTTTAGCGAGTGTTGGGCAGCAGTGCCATAAATACAGTGAACTAGTATACACCATGAACTCGAGGTGGCCAAAGGTGGGAAGTAGACCCGAAGCGCAAGCCGTAAGAAAGTGTGCGTGTGCCACCTCTATTTTAGTCCTTGTAATGACCGCTGCATGGCGGTGCTTCTATATGGGGAATATATGACGAAAATATGCGAGATGGTGGTACTTAGAGTGTTGAATAGATGGACGAACAGACAGACAGATGCATGGATGGACGCATGGACGGACGCTGGGGTGGAAGCATGGACGAACACAGGGACGGACGCACGAACAGACGCAAGCACGGACGGGCGGATGGACGCATTGATGGTCACACATACGGACGCATGGACGAAAGAAAGCAAGAACGAATGGGCAGACGAAAGCTTCGCCCCACTCTTCAACATCACTCCGTGGATATGCTGGCATTTTTAGGAGCGAAGCTCCTTATAGCGGCACCCGTTTGTTCCGCGTAGTATGTAACCAGTCTTACGCTTTGACCTGCAAACATTTTGACCTCCAAGATGGTGCCGGTGAGAGATTCATTCTGTGCGTTGTTGAACAACAAAAAATAGTGCTCGATGTACATGCCAATAGCTGATAATGGGGTATGAGAGACAGGAGCATTCGGCTTTTAGTTAACGTGCACGCTGCGATCCCCATTAGCAGCCATTGCATATACAATGAGCACTCTCTGAAGGGAAAGGGCTGCTACGTTATACCCGCTGGGTGTAACCACCTGAGTTTTAGAAAGGTTTAGCGAGCGTTGAGCCGCAGCGCCATGAATGCAATGAACTAGTATATACCATGAATGAACTCGAGGTAGTTAAAGGTGGGAAGTAGTTACGAAGTGCAAGTCGTAAGAAAGTAAAAGCCGAATTCTCCTGTCTCTCAGTTCTCATGCAGCCATTGGCATGTACATTGAGCTCTATCTGCCAGGAAAAGGTTGCTACGTTATACTCGCTGGGCGTAAACTCCTTGGTTTTAGAAAGGTTTTGCGAGTGTTGGGCCGCAGTGCCTTGAATACAGTGAACTAGTATATACCATGTAATCGAGGTTGTTAAAGGTGGGAAGTAGACCCGAAGCGCAAGCTGTTAGAAAGTGTGCATGTGCCACCTCTCGTTTAGTCCTTGGAATGTCCGCTAGATGGCGGTGTTTCTATATGGGGAATATATGATGAAAAGATTCGAGATGGTGGTACTTGGAGTGTTGAATAGATGGACGAACGGACACACAGACAGATGCATGAATGGACGCATGAACGGACGCAGGGGCGGATGCATGGACGAACGCAGGAACGGACGCACGCACGGACGGGCGGATGGGCGCATGTACGGTCGCACAGACGGAAGGAAGCAAGAACGAATGGACGGACGAATGCTTCGCCCCACTCTCCATCATTTAATCTGTGGATATGCTGCCAATTTTTTGTTATTTTGTTTCCCTTGCGTTGATGCGAGATTAACGCGCGCGCACGCTCGGCACCGCGACGCTACGTTAGCGAAACGATAGCACTATAGTATTACGCCCGGCGCGACCGGCGCGACAAGCATCCGTCGGCGCGGCCCGACGGCAACCGGTGCAAAATGCGGCATGCTCTATTTCGCGCCGACGCGTTACCAAGACAACACTGCGCCTCCCTTTTTTCGTAACAAAGGGACGCCGGACGTGGTGAAACGCGCATGCGTCAAAGCAGCGCAGCGCGGCGCGCACCTGCTAGTGAGTGGCCGGACCATCGCTTGGCGTGACAACGCTGGCGTGACGCGGCGAAATGAATGCCAGTGAGCATGCGCACCACGTTCTCTCGAAACGTAATGCCGGCTTGAGTGTGGGATGTAGTCATGTTCTCACGTGACTCGCATCTCATGATTAACATGTTTGCACCATTCAATTACCTTCGTTATTCATCATTGACGTCACGTAATACCGAGTTTGCAACATGTGAAGCTAGCGAAACGACCATGAGCGCATCATGAGCCTAGCATGCAGTCATGTTGTTACATGACACGCATCTCATGTTTATCATGTTTGCACCAGTATCATACCTTCATTGGCCATTAACGTCCCGTTATACCAAATTTGGTTTGAGTGAAGCTAGTGAAAAGGCCGCCAGCGTATCATTAGCGCGGCATGTAGTCATGTTGTTACATGACACGCATCTCATGGTTATCACGTTTGAACCAGTCACATACTTTCGTCATCCATTCACGTACTGTAATACCAAACTTGGTATATGTGACGCTAGCGAAACAGCCACGAGCTCATCATGAGCTTGGCATATAGTCAAGATTTTACATGACATGCATGTCATAATTTTCTTGTTGGGGTCTGTCCTTGTGTTCACTATGCAATCATGTCATACCATACCAGTTTTGCAAAATGCCATGGGAACAAAACCACCGCAGGAGCTGCAGGACCATGAAATGTATTCATGTCATCCATGTCATGATTTTCATGTTATGACTATTCAAATATGTCCTTCATAGAGTTATTTATTGCCTTACCAAATTTGATATCGATACCATTATCGAAACAGCCAGGACATCTAAAATCGTAAGCAGCTAGATAGACAGATACGCTCAAAGTCGCCGAAGCTCGCTAAGAAATGCTTCGCATAAGAAATTGAAAAAACTGACGAAACTTGCAAATACGACTCCACAGATCCCACAGTTCAGAAGATAAAAGGAGTTTATTTGCCGTATTTTCGCATAGTTCGTTGTATTTTTTTATATATTGTAGCGCGGCGGCTAGAGTTACTGTGCTCCTTCCTTACGGGAGCCACCTAGAGGTAGCATGTACATTAACTCTATAGCGGCGGCTGCTCGCAAGCGCGAGCTGTGACGTCAAACTTGCCGAGGCACATGCAGGATGCACGTGTTCTTGCCCTCCTCCTCCTCTCCTCCACTTCTCATCCCATGCTTTTCCTTTCCCAAAAGTGATGATACTTGGCCTCGGCTGGAAGCCTTGTTTGCTGCTGTTGCTTTTAATACCGGTTCTGAGAACCGAAGTGGACGATGAGCGAGCCGAGAGACGCGGGCGATGGCTGGCATTGTTGGCTTGACAGTGTCGGGTGGGTCTGACATCACCAAAAGTCACTTTCTCAAGTTCACGGCACTGCCACTATAGACGCGGCCGTTTGCGAAAAAAACGCAATGGGTGCATTATTTTTTCGTAGTTTCTGCTTGGAATGAAGGTTGTCTATATCGATTTCAGGATCCAATCTATTGAGTTGGCTGAAAATATTGGCGGCAAGACGTTTTGTTCAAGTATCCCTTCAAGCTAACGCTTTTAATGAGTAATAACAGACAATGATGCCAAGAGAAGTATCGGGGATGTTACTATAAGTGACTGTAACGTAAATGTGAAGAAATAAGAGTGGACGAACAGACACCTCGCCACCGGCGGGATCCAAATCTGCAACCTTCGAACAATTAGTTCGATGCTGTACCACTGAGCTACGGTGGCGGTAATCTGTCCGTCCACTTTATAGGGTGTATGTGCGTAATTCAAAGGTCGCAGGTTTGGAACCGGCCGGCGGCAATTTGTCTTTTCGTCTACTTTTCGTTCTTCTCATTTACATTACAGGACCTTTTATCAACATCCCCAATACTTCTCTTGGAATTCGTTTCTTTCAGTGCTCACTAGCAACGTGTCTAACAAAAAAACAAGCTCTTAAATTTACGGCCTTTTTCTTCACTGAAGCTCGTGTGTCTTTTTTTTTATTCATGTTACCTTCTTTCTATATGTCTACCTTTTCATCTCTCGTTCCCTTTCCCCCAGCGTAGGATAACAAACCGGACGTGTGTCTCATGGATCTCCCTGGCTTTCCTTCTTTTTCCTCCTCATCCTCTTTCACGGCAGCTCGGTGACAAGCACAGCAGAGCGTGGAAAGCTCCCCTATACCTGTCCGCAGGAAGACGAGGCGCTGTGTGCCCGGCGTGCTATGCTCTGGCTGGCACGAACGCCCCAGCGGCAAGGTTTCTGGTTTCGATACATCCGTAAGGTTCGATATGCGCTCGCGCGCTCTCCGTTTACATGCGTGCAAAGAGCGGTGGTCTGTTCGGTGCCTGGTACTCTCTCTGCGATCGCGCTCAGTTTCGTCCGGACGTCGACGCGACGTGGTAGCAGAGACACCTCATTGTGAACGCCGCGACAGGCGCCAGCATTGTGCGAGAGACAGGTGAGTTCTCACGCTTCGAGAAAACGCCGCCATTCATGTTTGATTCTTTGACTGTGCAAAGCCCATCGCTGAGTTCTAGAGTTTCAGTTATTTTGGAAACTATTGCATATATTCCTCCCTTGAATACCTCGGTACCACTCCTTACAAGCCTTTTTTTAACATTTTGGAATCCAGTGTACATTAAGACAACTGTGGAGCAACCCGGTTCAAATATTTCTGCGTTAATTGTGACTGCCTGGGTGTGGGCAGTGAACGGGCGCCTCCTTTCTTTTTCTCATTCACTCTTTCCACGTAGGGTAGCAAAGTGTGTTCAACCTAGTTAGCCTACCTACATATACGTTGCCTTTCTCTGTCTTCAAATGAGCATGTAAATGACGAATGTCGAATAAATTGTCATGACAAAAGAAGAGAGAAAATAAACGCTTAAGTCTTTGTGCTTTCTTTCTATTATTTGAATTGCACATTTTTTTGTTCAATTGTGCTCGTCTGACTCGCATAACAACCCTGTAAAGTAGAAGGAGAAGCTTGGAAGCCTGCGATGAGCATTTCGCAAACAGCGGATGTGTTCTCGTCTTGTTCGAGGCTACAACCTTGCAAAAGGCAAGTCCTATTGACGAAACGTCGCACTCGACACACGGCACCTTCTTACAGGCTTCTCCACCCTGTAAAGTGTGAGCCTCGTATTCGAACTAATAAAGCAGTCGGCAGCACATACAAACTCTATATGAGGTCGGCAGTATTATAAAGGGCTATCTATATACAAGTATACTTTACTCGCGAAGTACTTTACTGCCAAGGTTCTACCGCGCGTCACACGCCATCACTTTTTCACGCCACCCTGGTCACATTCCATTCGCAGCACCGAGGAGGAACGCTATGGCGGGATGCATGACGGAAGCGGCAGACGCTGCCACAAATCTGGCTCTCGGGTTGATCCTCATCGTCACCATCACAGTCATGGCGGGAGTGATCGTGCTGCTGCGTGTGCTGCATCCGCGGTTTCTTCAGGGCCGAAATGGTAATTAGGCCTCGCTTCTTTTCTATACACGGAACAGTGTATGTTCCACGGCACTCTAACTGGAGTGACCAGCAGTGCGGCATGCGTGGTCTGCGGCACCGAAGAACACATCAATTATTCGCTATGTCGCTACCCTCAATTTGCTTCTGAGAGACGAAAACTTTCTGACGCGTTTTGACAGTTGGACGACCGTATGCAGATTGTGCTGATGCACTGTCCTCGTCTTTCTTCTAGTCACGGTGCAGTCAAAACTAAGGAGGATTTAAAAATTGCAATTTTTCTTCAATCCTTCTTGGTCAAAACCCTCTCGCGCTTTCTGAGGACTACAGAGTGTGTGAACGCCTTTGACTTTAGTATAGTGCCATCACTGCATTCGCGTCAGCCTAATTAGTGACAATATTCTCATCTATTTCTCTTCTCTTTCCTCTCTATATCATATTTATACTCCCCTTTGCCATAGTGTAGGGTAGCGAACCAGGCGTATGCCTGATGAACCTCCCTGCCTTCTCTCCTGCTGTCCTTCCTCCTGGTTCCATGGCACTGCCTGTGTCAGGGTAAAGTTGTTCTCGTGCCAAATTTTATATCAGAGATGAGAAATTAGTCATGAGAAGGAAGGAAGCAGAAGGCAAAGTGGTTAACCAGAAAAGCTTTTGGTTAGCTATCCAGCGCTGGGTGTGCACTGGAAGCGTCTGGTGCAGTTGCAAGACAGATCGGCATACAGAAAGGGAGGAAAGACAGAAAAGACAGAACAATAGTATTCTGCTATCCCTCTCTCTTTTCCCTGTACAATTGCTCCAGTACGCATCAATGAACACGTGAGAAGTTAAGTTTCCGTAAAAAGTTTTTAAAGGTTGGTTAGTTAGTTACCCATTGCTAATTACGAAACACTTGGGCCCATGGTCAACCGAAGCCTTTCAAAATATTCCTGCGCATGCACTAGTACTTTTTTTATGATAAATCGTGAACATCAAATAGGAGATACTGATTCATGGCTAATTATTGCCTGGTGAGTCTGATCGCATGTATCACGTGTTTCTTTGTGTTTCTCGTGTTTCATGGCAGCTGTGTTCAAATATTGGTAATGTGCTCAGTGACCTTTTGTGAACACCTTGGCGAATCATTTCGTAAAGCGAGGGCGTTTTCTGTGTGCAAACATTATTCGTCGCATGCGACCCCTGTTGACGTGTGAATGGAAGTGTGAACATCGCTGTTGTGAACAAGCAATTTTGGGGCGTAAATTTTAAATTCCTTTATGCTTATTAGTGAAGCCTTGATGCAGGTTGCTACGAAAAAAAAGGGAGTAGCCATTGCATTACGCTGGCACCAACCTTTCATTGAACGCATTTAACGACACTTAACATTTAAAGGATACAGTGTTAATTCACAAGTGCACTCGGCGAAACCTGTGTGCATGGGCGTGTGTTCGTGCGTGTGCGTGTGTTCGTGTGTGCGTGTGCGTGCATGTGCGTGTGTGCGTGCGCGTGCGTGCGTGTGCGTGCATGTGCGTGCTTGTGCGTGTGTGCGTGTGTGCGTGTGTGTGTGCGTGTGTGCGTGTGTGTGTGCGTGTGTGTGTGCGTGTGTCTGTGTGTGTGTGTGTGCGTGCGTGCGTGCGTGCGTGCGCGTGTGCGTGCGTGTGTGTGTGTGTGTGTGTCACTCTTTCAGTGGAATTGCCACAGGCCTTTGCCAACCAAACTTCGCAATATAAGTTGAAGTTGAAGTTGAAGTTGAAATTTATTTCACCACAACGATACACCGTGATTTACACAAACAAGAAACAATTGTGTATACGAACTGTTTTGCCATCACGCAATTGCTGACAGAGTTCTAGGGGAGAGGCCACAGCTGGCATCGTCGTGCCCGACACCGCGAGTTTAGAAAAAAATTTAAAAGGTGTAAAGGCCTGCCCTCACGTATCCGTCGCAGCTCGCCGGCGCGTATCTTTTTGACGCGGCGTCCAGTCCTCTCCCATATAGAGAGAAAGAGAGCGTGGTTTCACGTAGCCTCGCACCCTCTCTCTCCATAGGGTGAGGGCACGGCGCCGCGTCAAAAGACTTCGCACTGACGCGCTGCGACGATACGTTGGGTTGGGCCTTTAGGCAATGCCGAGAGCCAGCCAAGTGCGTTTCGGTACACTTTCTCATGGCTGTTTCTATGTAGGACATGCGGGCGGTGGTCATGCAACAAGGTGCCCATCCGGACCATTTCGGCCAGCAGCTCCGCCCAGTGGCCAATCCGGGAGCAGTCGCAGCCAGGCCTCCGCCTTTTTGCAAGATATAGGCAGCAGCCGTCCTGACGCCGGGGCCAACGCCGCACGCCTGTTCGTGGCCTAAATGAGCCAATAAGTCCGATACACATATATAGACAGCTGCGCAACACTCACCGAGTGAGATCAAATAATGTTATTAGCAAATCACAATGGCGTCTGTTTCTTGCACAGTCCCAAATTAAAAACTTAATTCCTGAAATTCCGTGTGCAAACATACCCTAAAGTTAGGCTACAAAAAAAAATATCCACGCCTATCTGAATTGTTGAAAAGTGAATGCCAATGATGGGATTTCTGCTACACGCTGTGTTAGTCATTGAATGTGTCTTAGTAATGCTCGATCGCCTGTTATGTACTCTTGTTTTTTTTCTTTATTTGTGTCTTCGTGCTTGGAAAAAGTGGTTAACAATTTAGAGTACTTGGTCGTCCCGTGGGCCTCATACTTGATAAGGCCATGTCAAGTCTGTGTGTGTTTAGAAAAAGTGGCTAACGATTTTGAGTACCAGGTGCTCTACAATAGGAGAGCATGAAGCCGTCCCATGCGCAACCAGATGACGTCACTCAAGTGTGGCGCCTAGTGCAGGAGTCTCCATTACCTGTGCTACATGTAACCACATTTGAACACAATCACAGATAATAAAGCCTTGTGCATCATATCATAAATCGTGGACCTTCTATATTATTCTGGTTATCAGTCTTTTATTTTATTTTTGTTAGTCTTTGATTTTGTCATAAGATTTGGTTGATAGGTGGCTGAATTTCAACATTTTGGTGGTTTTGTGCCCTTTGATTTTGCTTGTTCCTGTTAAGAACCTTCTAAAAACCTACGCGTTGTTCATAGATGCTTCGTTCTCTACATATTCTGTAGACTCAAGGTAGCGGTTTATGGATGGAGGGAAATCACGCGGTCTTAGGATGCCTCGCCTCTTGAAAAAAAAAAATATCAGCATATCCACGGAGTGAATGATGGGAAGTGGGGCGAAGCATTCGTCCGTCGATTCGTTCTTGCTTTCGTCCGTTCCTGCGTACGTCTGTGTAACCGTCCATGCGTCCATCCACCCGTCCGTGCGTGCGTCTGTTCGTGCGTCCGTCCCTGCGTTCGTCCATGCACCCGCGCCTGAGTCCGTTCATGCGTCCATCCATGCATCTGTCTGTGTGTCCGTTCGTCCAGCTATTCAGCACTCCAAGTACCACCATCTCGCATCTTTTCATGATATATTCTCCGTATAGAAGCACCGCCATCCATCGGACAATTCAAGGACTAAACGGGAGGTGGCACATGCACACTTTCTTACGGCTTGCGCTTCGGGTTTACTTCCCACCTTTAACCACCTCGAGTTCATGGTATATACTAGTTCACTGTATTCATGGCTATGCGGCCCAACGCTCGCTAAACCTTTCTAAAACCAAGGAGGTTACATCCAGCGAGTATGATGTAGCAACCCTTTCTTGTCAGATTGTGCTCAATGTACATGCCAATAGCTGCTAATGGGGATCGCAGCGTGCGCGTTACCTAAAGGCCGTATGCTCCTGTCTCTCATTGCCCCTTAGCAGCCATTAACATGTGCATTGAGCACTATCTTTTATTGTTCAACAACGCACAGAAGAAATCTCTCCCCGGAACCACCTTGGAGGTCAAAATCTTAAGGACCGCTACTTCAGGTATGTGCCACTGGTGGTTACCTACTACAAGAAACGCACAAGCCACGCCATAAGCTTCGCCCCTAAAAAACTGGCAGATCCCACGACCAGTGGGAATCAATGATATGCGAAGCACGCATGAGAAAGCTTTAAATGTCAGTTAAAAATAAGAACAACGTTACGAGGTGGATTTAAATTATGCCATACTTAACTTGCATGTCATAATTATTATCTTTGGACGTGTAATTTACCTTCGTCATCTATTCACGCCACCTGATACCAAATTCGGTATATGTGCAGCTATCAAAACGGCCGCAAGCGTGCTATGAGCGTAGCATGTAATCATGTTTTACAATACACGCATATCATGACTATCATGTTCGGACGTGTCATTTAACTTCGCTATTCATGGACGTCATGCAATACCAATTAGGTATATGTGTAGCTAGAGAAACGACCGCGAGCCCATCATCAGCGTGGCATGTGGTCGTGTTGTTACATGACACGCATCTCATGATTATCATGTTTGCACCAGTTACATATCTTCGTCATCCATTCCCATCCCATATTACTATTCTTGGAGCCCCGCCACGGTGGTCTATAGTAGCTAAGGTACTCGGCTGCAGACGCGCAGGTCGCGGGTTGGAATCCCGGCTGCGGCGGCTTCATTTACGATGGAGGCGAAATCGTTGTAGGCCCGTGTGCTCAGATATGGGTGCACGTTAGAGAACCCCAGGTGGTCGAAATTGCCGGAGCCCTCCACTACGGCGTCTCTCATAATCATATGGTGGTTTTGGGACGCTAAACCCCACATATCAATCAATTACTAAACTTGGAATATGTGAAGCTAGCGAAATGGCGGGAAAGCATCAGGAAGGGCCCAAGACAATGCGACGTAACGTTGACAAGCGCACGCTGCGCGCCGCCACGCTACGCTAGCAAGACGCGAACACTCTATAGTCTGACGCCAGACGTCATCAGCGTCTGTCGGTGCAACCCGGTGGCAACCAGTGCTAAATGCGACAAGCTGCAATCCGCACCATCCACGTTACCTAGAATGCAGCGTGTTTGCCTAGCTTCGCCACGAAGGGACGCCAGGCGTGCTCAAACGCGCATGCGTCAAAGCAATGCAGTGCGGCGCGTGCCTGCGAGTATATATGCCAGGCAGATCGGCGCGTGGTGTGGCATCGCCGGCATGATGCGACGAAACGGACGCTGCAGAACACGCGTGCCGGGTCACGTCTAAGTGTATTGGCACCTTTAGTGTGGCATGTTTTCATGCTCTTACGTGACACGCGTCTTATATTGTTTGCACCAGCCACATACCTTCGTCATTCACGTGACATCTATTCACGTGACGTAATAACGAATTTGGCATATATGAATCTGCCGAAAGGGCCCCGAGCGCATCAAGAGTGCGACATGTAGTCATATTGTTTCATGACACGCGTGTCATGATTATCATGTTTCCACAAGTCATATACATATGTCGTTCGTTCGCGTCACGTAATACTGAATTTGGTGCATGTGAAGCTAGCCAGACGTCCGAGAGCGCATCATCAGCGTAGCATATAGTCATGTTATTACATGACACGCATTCCTTGATTATCATGCATGCACCAGTCACATCGCTTTGTCGTCCATTCTCGTCTCGTAATACCAAATTTGTTGTATGCGAAGCTAGCAAAACGACTGCGAGCGCATCATGAGCATGGCATGTGGTCATGCTCTAACATGACAAGGATCTCATGACTGTCATTTTTGCACCAGTCATATACCTCATTATGCATTCATGTCCCGTAACACCAAATTGTGTATATGTGAAGCCAGCCAAACGACTCCGAGCGTACCATGAGCGTGACGTGTAGTCATGATTCGAGACTTACATGACCTGCATGTCATAATTTCCATGTTAGGGTCTGTTGCTTGTGTTCGACATGCAATCATGTCATACCATACCAGTTTTGCAACATGTCATGTGAACGAGACCACCGCATGAGCAGCAAGAAATAAAATTTAAATCCTAACATTCATGACATACATGTGATGATTTTAATGTTATGGCTAGTCAAATATGCTCGTAATACAGTCATGTTATGCCATACTAACTTTGGTATGAATATTATTATCCAAGCGGCCAGGAGAGCTAAAATTCGTAGGCGGACAGATAGATAGATAGATAGATAGATAGATAGATAGATAGATAGATAGATAGATAGATAGATAGATAGATAGATAGATAGATAGATAGATAGATAGATAGATAGATAGATAGATAGATAGATAGATAGATAGATAGATAGATAGATAGATACGCTCAAAGTCACCGAAGTTCCCTAAGGAAGGCTTCACAGTTAAAAGAAAAGAGTGGAAGGGGCACTGCAGTATCATCGAGCGTACGCAGCGTAGTGGGTAATCTTGAACTTCATAATTACACCCAATTGTGACAGAGCCAAGCTGTTGAACACAGCACAAGATAAAGGAAACTATCCGTTCTGGTTAGATAGAATAACAGCGAGTAGCAACGACATCGCGTCCCAAAGGCCCTATCTAGGCATCATGGCCTCCGCGATGGCGGCCGTGTGAGGGGTTTTTATAAACATACTGTGCGCTTCTCATCCCGACAGCCATGCTCAGCATCTAAGCATTTCTTCCGCCTCGTGCAATGCGGCAGCCCATCCTGCACAATGCCGTATAGCAAAAGGCGCGTGAATTAAAATGCTCAATCGAGGGCTCTCGTATAGACCCTAGTGGTGGGACAATATTCGGAATTTTTCGAATAACGATTCAAATAGCGGTGTATTCATGTCGGTACTCGAATCTAATAGAACGTATTAGATAAATCGAATACGTTCCGAGTGTTTTCCGATAAGCGCGGGCGGAAAAAATCATGGCATATCCACGGAGTTAATGATGATGAGTAGGGCTAAGCTTCCGAGGACTTTATTGGCAAACCGTAAGTGGTCGACCGTCCGTCTGTCTGTCCATCCGTCCATCCATCTGTCCGTCTGCCCGTACGCCTGTCTGCCCGTTCGTCCATCTAGTGAACACTCGAAGATCCGGCACCCAACGAACATTCCAAGGTCTAAACGAGAGGTGGCTACCGACTACTACTACATACATCAGGGACGCACATCCCACGGCTTAAGGAGCGTGGCCCATAAAAGTGCTTGCAATTTACAGTATTTGCGTTTAGAAAAAGATAATAATTTATAGCACAAGTTACTCTACTATGGAAGTGCATAAAACTATCCAAAGGTCTCACACGTGATGAGGTCATGGCCTTCACAAACTGTATTTTAAAAAAATTGGCAGATCTCATGTGCAGTGGGAATCAATGATATGGGAAACATGAATGACAAATGTTGATATGTCACTTTACAATCAGCACAACGTTGCGAAGTAGAGGTAAATGAAGCCGAACATGATTTCCGTGTCATGATTATCATGTTTGGTTGTGCCATTTACCTTCGTTATCTATTGACGTCATGTAACACAAAGTTTGGTATATGTGAGGCTAGCCAAACGGCCGCGAGCGCATCATAAAGGGCCCAATTTACTCAAATGTAGCATTGACGTGCGCACACGCTGGAAACGCGATGCTACGTTAGCAAAATGCCAGCTCTCTATGGTCTGACGCCAGGCGCGACCTGCGTCCGTCGGCGCGGCCCAACGGCAACCGGCGCGAAATGCGACATGCTGCAAATCGCGCCGATGCCATAGAGTAACATTACTCTATGCCGATGCATTACCCGGACAACACTGCGTATCCCTCTTTTCGTGACTAAGGGATGCCTGACGCGCTAAAACGAGCATGCGTCGAAGCAAGGCAGCGCTGCGCGCGCCTGCGAGTATATGGCGGGACGGGCGCCTGGCGTGGCAACGCCGGCGTGACGCGTAGAAATGGACGCCGACGAGCACGCGCACCACGTCACGTCGAAAGGCATTGGCGTCTTGACTGAGGCATGCAGTGATGTTCTCACATGACACGCATCTCATGATTATTATTTTTGCGCCAGTCACATACCTTCATCACCCATTGGCATAAAGCAATACCAAATTTGGGTATATGTGAAGCTAGCAAAACAGCCGCTAGCGCATCATGAGCGTGGCATGTAGTGATGTTGTTACGTGAAACGAATCTCATGATTATCATGTTTGCACCAGTCACATACCGCTGTGATTCATTTACGTATCATAATACCAAATTGAGTATATGTGACACTAGCGAAACGGCCGCGAGCGCATCATTAGCATGGCATATAATCATGTTGTTACATTACGCACATGTCATGATTTTCAAGTTAGGGTTTGTCTCTTGCGTTCACCATGCAATCACGTTATACCATACCAGTTTTGGAACATGCCTTGTGAACGAAATCACCGCAAGAGCGGAGAGACCATGAAATGTAAATCATGAGGTTCATGCCACCCCTGTCATGATTTTCATGCTATGACCAGTCAAATATGTTTTTCATACAGTCCTGTTATGCCATACCAAATTTGGCATTGATACCTTTATCGGAACGGCCAGGAGAGCTAAAAGTCGTACAGCCGGCTAGATAGATAGATAGATAGATAGATAGATAGATAGATAGATAGATAGATAGATAGATAGATAGATAGATAGATAGATAGATAGATAGATAGATAGATAGATAGATAGATAGATAGATAGATAGATAGATAGATAGATAGATAGATAGATAGATAGATAGATAGATAGATAGATAGATAGATAGATAGATAGATAGATAGATAGATAGATAGGTACGCTCGAAGTCGCCGAAGTTCTCTAAGTAATACAACGCTTTAGAGTACTTCGTACTCTACTCGGGGAGAGCGGAAGCCGTCCCGTGGGCGTCACATTTCACGAGGCCGTTTCAACTGAAATTATGCAATGTGTGTATTGAAAAATAGGTTAACGATTTAGAGCACTTAGTACTCTACTATGGGAGAGCTTAAAGCCATCCCGTCACAAAGCAACATATGTTTAGGAAACAACACAACGCCATAAATGCTTAGTCTAACAATAACTACCTCAACGATTTCATTTGGAGCAGTTTTACAAATGTATTGTCGTAAAGCCCTTGTAGTTACTCTAGCGAAAACGAAACTCCATTAGTGATACTTATTTATTATTACAAAATTACTGCAAAAAACACATCAGGACCAATATTATTTTAGGAATAGCATGTGCTTTTTAGCTAAATATATAATAGGACTAAAAATTTTAAAAACAACACATTATATGATCATCATATTCAAGTACCGCCGTCCAGCTGACATTCCAAGGACAAAAAAAAAATCACAGCGTATCCACGCAGTGCATGATGATGAGAGGGGCGAAGCGTCCGTCCGTCCGTTCGTTCTTGCTTCTGTCCGTTCGACCGTCCGTCTATACGACCGTTCATGCGTCCATCCATCCGTCCGTTTGTGTGCCCATCATTCCGTCCGGGCGTGCATCCGTCCGTGTGTCTATTCGTCTGTGCGTCCATCTGTGCATCCGCACCTGCGTTCGTTCATCCGTCCGTCTCGGTGTCCGTCCGTGCGTCCGTCTTTCCATGTGCCCATCCACCCATCTATCTAGTGAACAAGTACCGCCATCTCGCATCTTTTCGTCATATATTCAGCATATAGAAGTACCGCCATCCAATGGTCATTCCAAGGACTAAACGAGAGGTGGCACTGGCGCACTTTCTTACGGCCTGCGCTTCGTGTCTACTTCCCGCCTTTCACCACCTCTAGTTCTTGGCTATATACTTCTTCACTCTATTCATGGCACTGCGGCCCAACCCTAGCTAAAGCTTGCTAAAACCAAGGAGGTTACGCCCAGCGAGTTTAACGGGGCAACCCTTTCTGGTCAGATAGTGCTCAAAGTGCGTCCTTCAGATACTAGTTTTTTTAGTAAGCATCAAATTCAATGCAAATTTTATTGAAGAGTAAGTCAAACAACTATCTTTTTATTTGTGATTAACGTGCGTGGGTTTCCTCCAATTGGGTGCGCGCCTGTCGCTCCTCTAGTCCGGCCGTGGAGGTGGCTACTTACTACTACGACGCAGTACTACTACATGCATTGCGCACGACACACGAAATAGGGAGCTTCGCCCATAAAACCTCAAAAGAATGAAAACGTTCGAACAGAGACAGACAGACAGACAAAGAACTTTATTCAGGTCCTGAGGAACTGCGTTGTAACGGCCCCGTTTAGGGGGAATCCGTAGCAGTCGCGGGCCGCTCCCACGTAGGAACCGGAAGACCGTGGCCCTCCGCCTTCTCGCAGGCCCTCTGGACAGCCCGAAGTTGAACCAAGAGGTCGCCGCTGTTAAAGGCTTCCTCCCAGTCCTCTTCTTTGTTGAACTCTGCGTCACGTAACGCAGGACATTGCCAGAGCATATAAGGTAATGAGCAATACGCCTCACCGCAGTCCGGACAATGCGGCTCGATGTTGGGCGAAAAATGGCTGAACCTGCCACGCGAAGGGAAAGACCCCGTTTGGAGCATCCTGTAGGCCGATGATTGCGGTCGCGTAAGTTTAGGATGAGGAAGTGGAAAAGTCCTCCGAGATAGATGATAATGAGTCATGATCTCGTGGAAAGTGAGTAGCGAGTCCCTGTATCTTCTGGCGTCCCCGCCTGCGAATCCGCCGGGACCGCCGCGGTGAGCGATACCTCGCGCACGGTCATGGGCAAACTCATTGGCGTTGGGGACATCAGGATGTACGTTGGCCCCCATGTGGGCCGGGAACCATGTTATGGTGTGAAACCCGGCAGCCCCCTCACAGCCCAGGATGGCCGCTGCCTCACGCGAGATCGAGCCCGAGGCGAAAGCCCTAGCTGCGGAACGCGAATCTGTGAAGATATTAGGGCGCGATGGGTCCTTCATTGCTATGGCGATGGCGATTTGCTCATCCACCATTGCCGAAACCTTTCTAACCGAGGCAGAGCATATGAGTGTGCCACTATGATCGACCGAGACCACTGCGAAGCGATTCGAACGTCCGTACTAGGCTGCATCGACAAAGGTCGCGAGATGCGGTCTGTTTGCAACTGATTTTAATAAGGAACGGGCCCGAGCTATGCGGCGCCCTACATTGTATTGTGGGTGGGCATTTCTTGGAAGTGGAGCTACCGAAAACGTGCCTCTTATCGAGGGTGGTAGTGTTACATTACGCTGGATAGTCGCCGTAGGACCGCAGCCTATGGATTCCAGGATGCGCCTACCAGCTTTCGAGGACGATAGTCGCACGACCTGAGCCATCTGCTGGGCCTCGATCACCTCCGAGAGGGAGTTATGCATGCCTAATTGTAGGAGCTTCTCGGTGCTAGTTTGGATAGGCAAGCCTAAAACTCGCTTTATGCTTTTGCGCATTAGTGTATCAATTCTTGCCTCTTCTCTTTTGGACCAGCGCAATGCCGAAGCGACATAATTAATGTGGCTCATGAGAAATGCATGATAGAGCCGAAGGAGATTGCTCTCGCTCAGCCTACCCCTGCGGTTCGAGACCTTGAGTATGAGCCTAAGCATGTTCTCCGTCTTGGAGGTGATGCGGGCTATAGTTCGTGAGTTGCCCCCCTTGGACTCTAGCAGGAGTCCGAGGACCCTGATGGAGTCTACCCTGGGTATTTTCTGCCCATCCCGTGTGTATAAAGCTATGGGAATCTGTTCTAAAGGAGTGTGGTTCCTCAGTCCTTGCCGGGTGGGTCTGTATAGTAGTAACTCAGACTTTGCCAAAGACAGGCTCAGGCCCGAACCGACTAGAAAGTTCTCCGTGATGTCTAATGCTTCTTCGAGCGCCTGCTCTACCCCGGCGTCAGACCCTCCCATGCACCACACGGCGATATCGTCCGCGTAGATAGCATGGTTAACCTCGCGCACCGTAGCGAGTCGCTCCGAGAGGCCCTTCATGGCAATATTGAAGAGTAGAGGAGAGATAACTGCCCCCTGTGGGGTGCCTCTCGCTCCCAAGGTAAATTCCGTGGATTGGATTTGACCGATCCTTATGGTAGCCCTACGATCCCTGAGAAAAGACCTAACGTATGCGTGGAACCGTTGCCCTAGACCCATAACCGAAATTGCCTCAAGCACAAACTTGTGTGAGATATTATCAAAAGCTTTGGCTAGGTCTAGAGCTAGTATGCCTCTAGTATCCCTGGTGTTGTTGTCAATGATTTGTCTTTTGATAAGGAGCATCACGTCCTGTGTGGATAGTGCAGATCTGAATCCACCATATTGAGTGGAAATAGCTCTCTGCTTTCTATGTACTCGGATACCCGATGGTGAATTGCATGTTCGGCCACCTTGCCTATGCAGAACGTAAGCGAGATGGGTCGCATGTTCTCCAAAGCCAGAGGTTTGCCTGGCTTTGGGATAAGCGCTACCAAAGCTGTCTTCCAGGATTCGGGGACGTGCCCCGTCTCCCAGATCTTGTTGACTTCCTCGGTAAGCTTATCGATGGATTTGCCATCCAAGTCACGTAAGATATTATTTGAGATTCCATCCGGGCCCGGTGCAGAGCGTCCGTTGAGCACGTGGAGGACCTTACAGATTTCTGGTTCAGTGAAAGGTGCGTCCAGCTTCGCCACCATTCCACCCCTGTAATGCGGATAGTCCGCATCGCCGGAAGGGCCCAGCGGAAGATAGCTGTCCGCTAACTTCTTCAGGAGGGCCTTTTTGGACACTCCCTTCGCTTTTTGGTTGTGAACGATTCTGTCAATAGCCAATTGCTGATTTCCCTTCGACTGTGACTCATCAAGTAATTGTTTGAGGAGGTTCCATTTGGCCCCCACTCTCATCTGTCCGTCAACCGAAGCACACACTTCATTTCACTGCTGTTTGGAGAGTTCAATAGAGTAGGCTTCGATCTCGCGATTGAGTTGCGCAATTGTCTTTCGAAGTCGGCGATTGAGCCTTTGCGTCCTCCACCGGGACAGGATGGAATTCTTAGCCTCTAAGAGATGCGCGAGGCGTGCATCCATGCGATCAACCCTCAGGTTCGTTTTGACAACCTTGGTCGCAGCATTAGCATTCTCCTTGAGCCTTGCAAAGAGGCTGTCTAAGCTGTCGTATTCATCCTGGTCCTCCTTCCGCAATTTACGAAAGGCATCCCAGTCCGTTACTTTAAATTCCCTGGGGGGAGCTGCATTGACTGCTAGGGTAATAGCCACTATGAAGTGGTCGCTATCTAGATTCTCTTGCAAATTTTTCCACCCTGTTCCGGCGACGTTCTTGACGAACGCCAAGTCTGGAGTTGTGTCTCGGACCACCGATGTGCCAATTTTTGTCGGGTATTGCAGGTCCGTAATCAATTCAAGAGAACAGCTAGATACGGCCATTTGGAGTTTGTTGCCTTTGGGGGACTGCCTGGCGTATCCCCAAGCGTCGTGCGGACCATTAAAGTCTCCCGCTACCACGATGGCGGCCCCCCTGGCCAGAGCCACCGCTTTTGCCATGATCGAAGCGAACCCCTGCCGCTTGTCCGACGGCGAGCTGTTCACATTCAGGAGGAATACGCTGTTCTTGAGCCAGCTGTTGGGGATTATTTCGAGAATAATTACCTCAGCCTTGCTGTTGCCAAGCTGTAGTTTGTGTTCTTGAAAGGAGCACTTTTTTGCGACCAAGGTTGCCAAACCGCGCTTCCCTTGCTCGCGCACCGAGACGACTCGATAGCCCGGATAGTTAGCACATCACCGAGAGTTTCCTGTAACATAAATACGTGCGGTTTGACCGCCTGAGAAGCAATAAAGTGCAGCAGTGGAGCCCTGCGCCTTTTGAAACTGGCACAGTTCCACTGCCACACGACCAGTTCATTAGTGTTGTCCGCCATTATTACTGTTCTGAGACAGCCAATCTCCTGTCGGGTTGACTGTTACCGCACCTGCAGGCGACTGTGCCCTGTTCGGGCCTATCGGAGGCGAGTTACCCGTAGCTAGCGCTGCCTGTGTACCTTCAAGAGACGACACCCTTTTCAGTAGGGTAGTCATGCTATCAGCCAGTTGTTTAATCGATTGCTGCATGCTTTCCAGAGCCTTGCTGTTGGATTCTGTCTCCATAGCATCCCACTCCCCTTGGGGGGTGAGGCCCTACGTTTTCCCGAGCGCGCCTGCACGTCCCCTGGCGGGGGAATCTGTTGTCTCTCACCCTGCGAGGGGTAATGTTTGCGGAACGACTCAAGGTCAGCCCTCAGCTGTTGAATCTCTGCCTTAAGGCAAGCATTCTCTTGGATCAACTTAGCTACCCTGGGGTCTTCCCTATGCTCTGGCAATGGTATTTGCGTTACCTCTGGTGGCGGCGCCGCTGGCTTCGGCTTGGCTCGATCCGCCCACGTAGGTACTTCCTGGATTCGTGCCCGGGAGCAAGAGCGCCCTTTGGTGCGAGCGCGGCCCCTGGAGCGGTCGCGCCGGCGGCCAGCCGGCGTGACGGAACGCCCCTGCCTGGGAGCACTTGCCACGCTGGAATCCCTTGACCGTCCTCTTCGGCCAGCTGTTGCTGAGACTTTCTGACGCGCTTTCGGCGCCGTCGTCTTCTCCGTCGCACTACGTAAGGAACTTGAAAGCGTTCTTTGCACGTTCTGTCCGCCGTCGGATGTGGGCCTCCGCAAAAGGCACATTTCGGCGAGCACTGGTGATCGTCGGGTGGAGACACGAGCCCACAGCCCCTGCACACCCTCTTGTTGGGGTTGGGGCAAACATCGGCCCTGTGACCATGTCCTCCATACGCGTAGCACACGTCGGTTTGGCGCTTGTAGAGCGTGCAGCGCAGCATGCTGACGCCGCATATGACATAGTTCGGTACCTTCATGCCGTCGAAAAGCACTACCACAGTGGTGGTGTTCTTGACCCTTTTGGCTTCTAGGGTCTTCGGATTTCGCTAGTTGACGATCATCGTTTGGAGCTGGGGCTCGCTAATGTCAGTGTCCACTCCTTGTATGACTCCTTTACAGGTGTTATCAGGGGCCACGACATATGCCGCCACATGGTACATTCCTTCACTTATCCGAATCTGTTGGATCGCGGCGTAGTCGTTTGCGTTCTTCTGCTCCGGTTTGGAGACTACGAGAATGTTCTGGGCGATGTTTGGGCAAACGATGTCCCCTTCCGTCTCTGCCGGGGCAAGAGCAGCCGCCATGGCAATAGCCTGTGCTAGCCTAATTTGGCTTACTTTTCTGACGTCAAGTCCGTCCCTCGGCCTGACGATAATTCATATGTGGTCCCTCGGCCGTCGGGGGAGCCTCGATGCAGCTGCGAGGCGCTTCATTGCACCTTGTGGGGCTGCCGTGCGGCGGCCTCCCTTCGAGCCCACATGTGATGCGTTGCCCGCGGAAACTGGCGTTTCTACACGAGCTTTCTTGTTCCTGCCCAGCGCTGTCATCCAACCCGGGCGATTGGCTTCTTCGTGAGAGATTTCCTCTCCTTCCACCATCTCTACTTCGAGATGTTGCCCCTTTTCTCCCGCCCCTCGCCGTCGACGCTAGGCTGAGCCCGGTAGGGTTAGCCGAGCCACGGCGCGTTCCACAAGAAAAGTTCCAATAATTCAGCAAAAGGACCACTCACCGAAAAAAGTCTGGTATCGACGTGATCCTCAGAAGATACTGCGTCGAATGAAACGCAGCTCGAGCACAGGCATCACAAAAATTTTAACGAAAACATTAACAGAAACGGGAGCCGATCTTCTCGCGTCCGCACTGGTCGGCGCCCCCTGCGTCTCCCGTTCGAACAGAGAGGCGGAAAGTTTCCTGTTTTATTTTAGAATTATCAAGATGCATGCTGCCCAAAGTTTTACGCCATCAACGACACTTGATTGATCACAGGATGGAGACATTCCGTTAAAAACTTCGATGTCTACGAAGCGACTGAGTAATCAGTACAGTCATCTCATCTCATTCATAATGATGTTTACTGATGAATGTTATTTAGCATATATATATATATATATATATATATATATATATATATATATATATATATATATATATATTATTTTTAGTTAGTCTGTCGTCAAGTGCCACATTTTCATTTTTTGCATTTAAACTAGTAGGCTACTGCTGCTGCTGCACACAAGCTTACGTGAGTTTAATATTATTTCTTGTGCGTTAAAAGCAATCGTAATGCTTCAGTGATAAAGCTTGTGAATATTTGTTCGAAATGGAATTCGCGGGCATTTCGGGATGTTAAGAAAATGACTCCCACTATAGCAGGTTGTCTTGTTACGGGGAATAAAATATACACTGGCGAGCAAATGCGTACTGGCGAATATACCGGTGAGCAAAGGGACACAACGCTGCTGCAGTTCGAGCACGCTCACATTCAGCACCTCGTCGTCGTCATCCTCAGGCATCTACTTAGCCCGTGACATTACCCGCCGGCGGCAGAAGCACCGTCCCGGTGTGATCAATTCTCGGGGCGTGAGTAGTATGGTTTAAGCCGTGAGACGTGCACTATATCGGTCGGGACTGAAACTCGTACTGACGTGGTCTGGAGTGGAGCTATCTCATAGTTCACGCTGGTGACCTTGCGTATGACGTGGTAAGGGCCAACGTTACGGCACATCAGTTTTTCGCGGAGACCAACACGACGTGATGGTAACCACAGCAAGACGAGCGGCCCCGGGGAGTACTGTACGTCATGGTGCCGGCGATCGTAAGCACTCTTTTGGTTAAGCTGCGAGGCACATAGACGATCCCGGGAAACTTGGCGGGCGATGTCAGCTCGGGCCAGGGCATCACGAGCATAAGCAGTCGATGAGAAGGCGTCAGATTGGAGCATGGTGTCCATGGGCAAGGGCGGGTCATAACCAAACAGTAGGTAAAAAGGTGAAAATCCAGCTGTATGGATACAACGTGAACTGTTGTATTCGAAGGTAACGAAAGGTAAGTGGATGTCCCAATCTTTGTGATCCTTGGAGACGTAGATCTCTAACATATTCGTCAGGGTACGGTTGAGGCGTTCCGTGAGGCCGTTGGTTTGCGGATGGTACGCTGTAGTGAACTTGTGGTCGGCAGAGCAGGATCGCAGGAGCTCGTCGACGACTTTAGATGGAAAACAGCTGCCGCGGTCAGTGATCAACTGACGAGGAGCACCATGACGCAGAATGATGTCATGAAGACGGAAATCGGCTACATTAGTAGCGCAGCTGGTGGGGAGGGCGTGTGTAACGGCATATCGCGTTGCGTAGTCGGTAGCAATAGCAATCCACTTATTACCGGTGGCCGACACGGGAAAAGGTCCTAGAAGATCAAGGCCGACTCGGAAAAATGGCTCATCTGGTACTTCGATGGGCTGGAGGGTACCAGCAGGTCCAAGAGCAGGTGTCTTGCGGCGCTGGCAGAGGTCGCATGCCGCAACGTACTGTCGCACAGAACAGTAGGGGCCAGGCCAAAAGAATCGGCGGCGAATGCGGTCATACGTGCGTGATACCCCTAGGTGTCCAGCGGAGGGGGCATGATGAAGCTGGGCCAAAACGTCTGAGCGAATATGCACAGGAATAACGAGTAAAAGCTCAGCACCATCAGGGCGGGCGTTGTAGCGGTGCAAGATTTCGTTGTGAAGAACGAACAGTTGCAAGGAGTGGTCAGGGTGGGAAGAGTGCAGACCATTGATAATAGCACGCAAAGAGGGGTCGTGACGTTGTTCAGCAGCTATGTCGGTGAAGTCGGTAATTGAAAGAACGAGGGCCTCTTGTCCATCTTCCATCGTGTCAGAGGGATCGACTGGGTAACGGGACAAGCAGTGGACATCCTTGTGAAGTTGTCCGGATTTATAGGATACGGAAAAATTATACTCTTGTAAGCGCAGCGCCCAGCGACCAAGGCGTCCCGTAGGGTCCTTGAGTGAGGAGAGCCAGCAAAGCGCATGGTGGTCCGTAATAACTGAGAATGGTCGGCCATACAGGTACGGTCGGAATTTCGCAATGGCCCAGACGAGAGCTAAGCACTCGCGTTCTGTGATGAAATAATTTTGTTCCGAGCGCGACAACAGTCGGCTTGCATACGCGACGACGCGGTGCATGCCTTGTTGCCGCTGCGCCAGCACTGCGCCTATGCCGTGGCCACTGGCGTCAGTACGAAGCTCCGTGGCGGCAGATGGGTCGAAGTGTGCTAGGACTGGTGGATTGGTGAGAATGTCAACGAGCGTCGAGAAGGCGTTTGCTTGCTGTTGGCCCCAGGTGAATGCGACATCCGTTTTGAGGAGGCAGGTTAGAAGACGGGCTACTTCAGCAAACTTCTCGACAAAACGACGGAAATAGGAGCACAGTTCCAGAAAACTTTGGACGTCCTTGGTGAGCGGGGTGTGGGGAAGTCGCGAACTGCTCGGACTGTCGCAGGGTCTGGCTGAACGCCCGCAGCGTTAACAAGATGGCCGAGCACGCAGATTTGGCGTTGCCCAAAGCGGCATTTGGACGAGTTAAGTTGCAAGTTGGCACGTCGGAAAACATCAATCACTGTGGACAGACGGGTAAGATGGTTGTCGAAAGTAGTCGAAAAAACAATAACGTCGTCAAGATAGCAGAGGCAGATGGTCCACTTCATGCCTCGAAAGAGAGAGTCCATCATGCGCTCAAAAGCCGCGGGGGCATTGCATAATTCAAAAGGCATCATCTTGAACTGACAAAGTCCATCAGGAGTCACGAAGGCCGTCTTCTCTCTGTCTTTGTCGTCCACAGCGATCTGCCAGTAGCCTGAGCGAAGGTCTAATGAAGAAAAATATTTCACACCGTGCAAGCAATTGATTGCATCATCTATGCGCGGTAGGGGATAGACATCTTTCTTGGTAATATGATTGAGATGGCGGCAATCAACACAGAATCTCCAGATATTGTCCTTCTTTTTAACAAGTACAACGGGTGAGGACCAGGGACTAGATGAGGGTTCGATTATGCCCTTATGAAGCATTTTATCGACTTCTCGCTGTCTAATAGCACGCTCCGGGGCTGACACACGGTAGGGTCGTCGGCTAATGGGTCTAGCGTCACCGGTGTCGATACGATGGGTTACCACAGATGTCTGGCCCAAATTACGGTCGCCGAAGTCAAAGATGTCCTGATAAGAAGCAAGCACACGGCAGAGAGCAGAGACTTGTTCAGAGGTGAGCTTGTCAGATAGCATTGGTTTGAAAAGGTCGGAACAGGAACGTGACGAGAGCGACGTTGATGAAAAATCGGGTGGCAAATCGGTGGTTAAGGCGGAAACTGTGTGGTCGACCAGTGGTGTCAGATGCGCAAGTAACATGCCGCGAGGAATAACTTGCGCTGAGAAGCCAAAATTGAGGACGGGAAATGAAGTTCAATTGTTCTTAACGGTAACCACCGTGTTGGGGAGTGAAACATCACGTGTCATGGCCACGTCAGAAATTGGGGCAGCAACATAATCACCATTGGGTACTGGAGGATATGGCGAGAGTTGGACTTGAACTGCGGCTTGCGGCGGAAGTCTGAGGAAATCGACAGAGCGTAGGCCAGGTGGGCTGGTAGAAACGGTCTCTGAGAAGTATGGTAGTTCGAGCCGAAGAAGACCTTTGGAACAGTCAATGAGCGCAGCGTGTGAAGTCAGAAAGTCGAGTCCAAGGATGAGGTCATGAGGGCAATTTTCCAGTACAGCGAACAGAGCTGAAGTTTGATGCTCAGAAATCGTTAATCGCGCAGTGCACATTCCAAGCACAGCAGGAGTACTCCCATCCGCTGCACGAATGGTAGGTGCAATCGCAGGCGTCAGAACTTTTTGGAGGCGGCGGCGGAGGTCTGAGTTCATCACAGACATTTGTGCACCGGTATCGATAAGAGCAGTTACAGGTAAACCATTAACGAGAATTGTAAGAAGGTTGCACCGCTGGTCGGGAGTAATCAGAGGATTTGCAGTCCGAGTCGTGTATGCAGCGTCACCTCCGGGGACTGCACCGGCTGGTTTTCCGAGCGACGGTCGTAGGGAGACCGAGAACGGCGGGGTTGGGGCGAGCGGGACTGACGACGCACGAGCGATGGCGAGCGGCTGGTCCGACGTTCTTGATTATGCTCTGCACCTGTCTCAGCACGGTAGGACGGGGCATAAGGTGCCCGTTCAGAGCGAGGCCCCCAATCATAGAAGCTCGGTGGAGGTGATGAGGTCCAACGGCTGCGGCAATGGCGAGCGATCTGTCCTATCCGATGGCACTTGAAACATATGGGCTGATCATCATGAGTGCGCCATTCAGCTGGGTTTCGTCGTGACGTGAACGTGCGGTTTGGAGTGGCAGCCGTAACGACTGGAGCCGAGCTGGAAGTAGCAGGGGCATTGTGATGAGGTGGCGAAATGCCCATATTCGCGATCTCTTGGCGAACCACGGCCTGTATCATTGAAACAGTATCGAGGTTGTGTCCTGGCGCGCTGACGCTAGACATAGCGGGTGCCATAGCCTCGAGTTCTCGACGGACTATTCTGGTGACGTTTTCCGGCGCTCGTGGTTGATGTAGTGTCGGAAAATCTTCGCAAGAGGACGTAGCCGCCGTGCTGGGAAGACGGTCAAATCTGTGAACTATGCGCCTACTTTATGCTTGTTCGAAGCGACGACATGCTTCGATGACCGACTCCACCGTCGAGCAGTTCTTGCACAGGAGAAAATTGAAGGCGTCATCGGCAATTCCTTTCAGGATGTGTCCGACTTTGTCCTCGTCGAGCATGTGCTTGTCGACCTTGCGGAAAAAAGCCAACACGTCCTGGATGTACGCGATGTACGGCTCTGCGGTTGTCTGGGCACGAGTCGCAAGCTCTTTCTTTGCGGCCACTTGACGTCCGATGGGTTTTCCAAATAGATAGCTCAATTTCTGCTTACAAACGTCCCAGCTGGTCAAGTCTTCTTGATGTGTCTCGTACCAGAGTCTTGCCATGCCATGCAAGTAGAAGATGATGTTCGCCAACATAAGCGTCGGATTCCAATGGTTGCTGCTGCTGACGCGCTCATATAGAACCAGCCAGTCATCGACGTCTATGCCACTTTTGCCGTTGAATGGGCCTGGGTTACGAGGTTGCACAACAACGATCTGTCGCGGGGCTGACGGATCTTGTTGACATTGAGTAGTCTGGTCAGTCATCGTGGTAGTTGCAATGCGCCGTCCGCTGCGAAGATCCAGCTCGTTGGGCTGTATAGCGAGTGGTACCCCCCACCTTCCACCAATGATTTTACTGCGAATAAAGTATACACTGGCGAGCAAATGCGTACTGGTAAATATACCGGCGAGCAAATGGGTACAACGCTGCTGCAGTCCGAGCACGCTCACATTCAGCACCTCGTCGACGTCATCCTCAGGCGTCTACTTAGCCCGTGACAGTCTTACTACTCCAAAACAGTTTGAATATTATACCGATTCATAATTGTGTTCGTTCTGCTATCATCATTGCTTCATTTGTATTCGATTCGGTTTTAAAATGCACCATTCGCACAACCCAATGCAACTATGCCAACACCCTTCTGCAGCATAAAGGTGAAATATGCAGCAAACCTGACCACATGGATCCCAAAATGAAGCTCTAAGATTACTGTTTTAAACGTACGTTGCAGGCTTCAAACGCGTTGCGAAAGCGTAATAAAAACGGTATTATCAAGCATATGGAGCATCCTGTATCAACCAGAACGACATAATCACACCCTTGTCGCTAAGTCGAACTGTCAAACATCACGCAAGTCGAAGCGAGCAATCAGTTCTGGCGAGGTGGGTTTTACAGCAAAAAGCACCGTGGCAACACCTTTTCAGAGAACCCCAATATCAGCATCTTAACGATCCTTGCTTGAATTGTTCAACAAAAGGCGCGTGAATTGAATAGCATCGCAAGAACACTGAGCCACAGAGGCATACGTATACATGGCCATCTGCACATTGTTTTGCAGGCCACGTTGCATGGCAGCCTAAGCAGCCCATCCTTCAGAATGACTTTCCAACAAAAGTATTGTAAATTGAAGTACTCAAATCACATGTTCAAGTACACACACGTAGCGAGTACACAAACACCGTCATAGGCAACGTTACTAGATACTTTGATCATAGTTGGGTGCAGCGTTGCTTGTCGGAGGTGGGGGGGGGGCAAAAATTCGTCACAGCGCCCCCCCCTCTCTACTGTAAATGAATGGGACAAATTTTTCTCCCTTGCTTGTGTGACTAGAGCCCCTCCCCCCCTCGTAGTCAATATACGAAGCAGCTCCCCGCCCCGTCCTAGGCGACTAGGGGGCGGGGCCGTCGCCCCCCTTGGTGAGCGTTCCTATGAACACCGCTGTGTGTGACACCTGTGAAACAGCCAACACAAAAGAACATGAAGCTCCCGGCAAAGCGCGGTAAATACAAGACAACAGTTCCTGGAGTGAAAGATGAGCATGAAAATACTTTTTCCAGGTTTTTTGCAGCGCCATGCAGCAAAAGTACGTACTCACAACTTTGTGAAGCAGCAAAGCTGTCAAGTATCAGACAAATGCAAGTGAACCACTTTTTTTTTCCTGACGACATAGAAGTTCGTATGTTAGGTCGGAGATAGCATATATAAGCACCGAAATAATCCTCGCAGCTGACGTCAAACAGCGGGACGTCCTCGAAAGACGCGTAAACTGAGAACTGCGGCGCATGTAGCCGTGGGCTTTTGTAATTACTGCCGCGGCATAGTGCTGGACTCCTCCGAGGGAGTCGAGATACAAGAACCTCGGAAAGTGAAGCATTTAGCTATGAGCATATTAGCACAGATATCAGCTCTACTCCTACAAGGTAATCACATTTCATACTAGTCACACCTAGCTGAAAGTAGTACAAGGACATTGCTATGACATTTGAAAAAAAAATGAAATTACCTGGAAGTTCTTTTCAGGCAACTTTAGTTAAAAACCGACAGAAAACTGAAGCCAAGGATAATGTACCGGGCGTTATTTGTTGCATTTCAACTGTATTGCAGTGATTATGTGAATGTGGAGAAATCAAATTTGACAAAAACGCTTCCTTTAGGGACCGAATTTCCAACCTTCGTAGGATAACTAAAAACGGATACTTGAAGTATCTTCTTTCGCTCATTCAAGTTCATCGTTCCCGAACAAACTCTCGTCGCACTCGTTCGCTTCCTGATATATGTGCGTTGTATCATTGTCACCGTTCCATTTCCTCTAAACATGATTAAATCAATAGAGGCGTTAAACTTGCAGTTAGATTTATTGAATACATGAAATTCCACTCAAAAATGGTGCGGTAGCGATAATAAAAAAAAGGAACGCCATGTCATCTTCTTTTGGTTATTTTCGACTAGTGACGGAGGTATTGTCACAAATGAGTGGCGCTACAGGAAAAAAAATTAAGAAATTGGAAGTTCTGGTTTTTCTTCCACATGTTTTGTCACGAACATACAGGGGGAGCACAACAGACAGGAAATCCACTTTTTGCTGCTTCGGCTGTCAGGCAGTCTGGGTAACCTTTCTTCCAGCATCTGTCATGAAGAAGAAGAAAATTAAGAAACGCTCGACGCACATTTCAATAAAATGCGATTCCGTCAATTTCACTAAAGAATTTTCCAGCAAACGTAAGAGTAAATAGGGAGATTTAGTACTGCGTACGTTGCGTACGTGGCGGCGTTGCGTACGTAAGGACGCCACGTTCTGCGTAGTGCGCATGCGCAGACCGCAACGCGCACGTATCGCATTACGTACACACCGCTACGCACGCACGCATGAGATGCGTGCGTGCGTACGTATGAGGTGATCGCGCCGCTCTCGAAAAAGTTCGCGACAGCGCGAGACTTCGTTTTGCAAAATGGCGGCATCGAAGGCAAGCACCGACCGGCTCTGTGGCTTAAAATATGGCCATAATCTGGCTATAACACTTGGATTGGCTCACATTGGCTGTCAACAACACCTACTTCGATTTTGATCTACCAGATGACGCAACACGCTTCACGCTCGTTACGTACGCGGGTACTACGGCGTATTAAAAGCCGATTAGTGGCAAACGACGCCACGTAACGCAAGGCGCTTGCGTAATGCGTACGTAGCACCATTCCGCAGTACTAAAACTCTCTATTGTCGCTGCTTCACGTCTCAAAACCATGGCATGCATGTGGAAGGTGCCACAGCGGACAGCTCTGAAAGTTTTGCCAACGTCGTGTTTTAAATCACGCGCCTAAATCGCACGAGCATTTAGCAGCTCACTTCGAACGAAATGGGACCGGCCGAAGCCGGGATTTGAACCCGCAACGTTCCAATCAGCAGTAAAGCACAATAACTATAGCGTACGAACTTCGGCGGAGGCTTCGGCAGGTGTTACACCCTTGTAAAACAGGAGAGGCAAATTTACAACTCTTGTCATCTGCATCACAGTGCGTCAGCGTTTAGCACGGCGACACGTGGAAAGACTGGTTGTTGTAATAAACGAATTCAACCTATACACGGTTTCGCTCGAAGCACTCTTGATAGATTGATTGATATGTGGGGTTTAACGTCCAAAAACCACCATATGATAGTGAGAGACGCCGTAGTCAAGGGCTCCGAAAATTTCGACCACCTGGAGTTCTCTAACGTGCACCCAAATCTGAGCGCACGGGCCTTCAACATTTCCACCTTCATCGGAAATGCAGCTGCCACAGCCGTGATTCGATCCCGCGACCTGCGGGTCAGCAGCCGAGCACCTTAGCCACTAGACCACCGCGACGGGGCGAAGCACTCCTGGGAGCACAGCAATACAATCGATAGCGCACGAGCGCATAGTCATGTAATTTTGTTTTATATTCTGTTTCTTTCCTGTAAACGCACAAAAAAGGCAGCATTGCTCTAGAGGCGCCACGCTGGGAAACGCGTAGCTGGGCCGCCTTCTTCAGTTCTCCAGTTTTGTCATTCTTTCCTCCTTCATCTTTACCTTCTTTTATTTTCCATTTTTTTATTCATATCTGGGTTTCGACGTCCCAAATCCACCTTATGATTATCAAAGACGCCGTAGTGGAGGGCTCCGAAAATTTCGACCACCTGGGGTTTCATAACGTGCACCCAAATCTGAGCAGACGGGCCTACAGCATTTTCGCCTCCATCGAAAATGCAGTCGCCACAGCCGGGATTTGATCCCGTTACCTAAGGGTCTGCATTTTTTTTTCTCCAGGGATATATCTTCATTTCTATTTATTTCCACTTTTTCTGATATTTTACCTTCCTTTTGCTCTGTTTTTGTTTATCGCTTCCTTCCTCTTTAAAGTTTCACATGTGGTCTGTGATGGCGGGCTTCCCGACCACAGTAGTAATGTCCGCGCTCAATATCATCATCAAGCCGACCAAAGAGCGAGAGGAAGAAGACTTCTTTTTGGTGCGAACACTGTGGAACACTTTTTGATCTCTTGCAAGTTGGTTGCTGCTCTGGGACGTCCGAGCATGTTGGTGTCTCCCTTTAATCCCCCTACCCCTTCCCCCTTTATGCCGGATCGTCAATAAAGTTGTTTCACTCACTCACTCATCTCTTGCAGGAAGTTTTCATCATGAAGAAAAGTATCAGTAGAAATTCCGTTACGAATCCTCGGATTACATTTGCCAACGTTCAAACCACTATCCCTATAGGTGTCCATACCCTAGGACACGGCAACGGGAAAGTGTGCGAGGCCGTGCAAGATTTCATTGTGTACAGTCCAAGAGATTTACTCACTGACCTCAATTCCAAGAGATTCTCAGTTAACCAATGTAGGCCACTGAAAAGTTTCCTTTGATATCAATCATTCATTGCTCCTTCAGAAGAAAGTAATTCGTGCAAATTTTTTGTCAGGAATAATTTACGAAAAATCAATATGTCTGTTATTATTCTTTTCGCTAGTATTGAAATATATAGATTCATTTTTGTTAAGCTGTCCGATTCTTCGCCGATTCCCCCATAATGGGTGCGAGCCACAAGTTTAGGATCTGCATCTAGATCTACGCGCTCGATATGCTATACCTGTCTATGCTATATATGTGGTGCTGCCTGCATTACCAACCACAGCCGCACACGACAGCCTGCAGCGCCCTCAGGTGCTTCGCACGCCACGCAGCACGTTCTTTCCCACAACAAAGTGAATCGCGCTTAATGAGGTCATGAAACGCACTTGGCCCCGAGTTTCGTATTGAGTGTTCGGCATGAAAGAGCCCAAGTTACGAACTCCAATTAATCGTAATAAAATAAAAGAACAACCAGAGGAATGCCACAGGGCGACAAACCGTATCTCTCTGGTTCCGATTGACCAACTACCGGTTAACCACTGTGTTATTATGAATCAGGAGTCGGGAGACCTTTCCGGTGGAAAGCCAAGTTGCACAAAGGCCGACACAGCGGTGGCCGCATGTGTGGAGTAATTCAGTGAAAAGACAACATTGTAGAATACTACAATAAAATATTTATTTTCAGCACGCAGTTTATGGTATTACAATTCACGAAGGTAGGTTACAATTGAAAACATAAAAAACTACTTCATAGAGTTTACTGGTGCTGAACAACTCGCAAATGTGTACATCAAGGCTGTTCAGCTCCAGACGCTCTCCTACTCGTGATTTCCCCTTCTACCCGTTCCCCTGAATAACATATATAGTTTTCTTCACCACCATCTTGAGTTGTTCATCGGATAGTCGGAAATGCATCTTTCGTCTTCCTTTGTTCCCATCAAATCCCGTTTTTAGACAATACTTCAATGCCGACTTTCAGATAGGAAGTGACCACGGGAAGCAGGTTCTGACGTCGTGACGTCAGCCACATTATAATGACTCGTGAACCACATGTTTGCTGACTCCGGCTGTACATGTAATCAATAATCATATCCGGCTTTCTGCGTGCTGAAATCACTGTGACAAATAAAAGGAGGAAGAGGTGCGGGAATGAGTGACAGCCCGGGGCGCTGGCTCGCTCAGTTGTTTGAATACCTTCGACGTAGCCAGATGTTCTTTTCGTACACTTTATTCTGGTGCCGAAACCCAGGAAACGAACTGGGCACGTGAAAACAGGTCGTGCGTTTTGGCACCAGAGCGAAGTGTAGAAAACAAAGAGACCCGAACCGGTATACGTCTGGCTACATCAAAGGTTGTAGAACATCTGAGCGAGCCAGCGCCCGTGGCTCTCACTCGTGCCTTTCTTTGTAATAGCCACCATACGATTATGAAATATGCCTTAGTTCAGTAATCTGGAAATTTCAACTGCCTGCGTTCTTTAACGTGCGCCTAAATTTGAATCATGTTGAAGGTAGCACGAAGAGGGCGCATTAACAAACACAGAGGACAGGTGCTATGTTTTACTATGTCCTGTTTTGATCGCGCTACACTTCGACAACTCACACAGTACATTACGTTACTTCAGTTCACTTAGACATAATTACTCAGGCCTGTAGAATTTTGCTCCCGTCGAAATGAGATGCATCGTGGCTGGAATTCCGCCGCTGAAAACCGTGACCTCTTCTTGTACAAGTAACAAGAGGCTCAACTTTTCTATAAAAGGTGATCATCGCAAACGCACGAATTGTTGACACTAGGCTGTACTTACTCCTTTATTGTTAGGCTTCCCTTGTCGCAAGTGTACCGCACGCATGGATGCGACGAATTCATTGTCCCTCCATTGTAGAGTACAGTAGTGCTATTCGGTAACCTACAATGGTCTGCACGCGTTGGAAAAAAAAAATCAGCGGAATTACTCGAAATTCTGAAACGCAAGTTCGAAAGAGTGAACTCGAAAACAAAGCAGCGTACTTCTACCATCTGCCGTTAAAACTACACCTGTGAAACTCCCGCAATGGTAAGACCACATGGACATGAAGCGTGGCAGAATGGGCTGCTTCATATCCACCTTCATAGGACACCTGAAGAGGTGCTGTAAGGCATACCCGATCACACCCGACCCCAATTAATGCTACCCATTTTAAGCATCGTAAAAGTTTTCTGAGCGACCATTTGTAGACTGACTATTTCATCAGTATATCTGCGTAAAGATGGTGTTTTCAAAGCCTTACAGCGCATCTCAAAGTTTTTCTGAAGCTATACCCATTCGGAACTCATTCTCATGAAAAGTCAAGAACAGTGTTCATAGCCATTTCACTATTACAGCCGCATATGGGGTAGCAGGTGGGAAGTGAGAAAAATATAGATATTAACAGACTGCTCTTTTAAAATACAAGAAATGTAATCGTTGTTACCGCCGTCTTACATGTGCAGAAAAAATTGAACAGAAATGTCAACGCAAAAAACTCGCAGATCATATTTCCCCTTCCTTGGTGCTATGTATATCCCCTGACCTGGAACGAAAATACAGAATCATCAAAATAAAGCACAGAGAACCAACCTTAATTTATAATAATAATAATAATAATAATCATCTGGGCTTAACGTCTCCAACCCATGATATGATTATGAGACACGCCGTAGAGCAGGTCTCCGGAAAATTTCACCACCTGGGGTTCTTTAACGTGCGCGTAGCGTAAGTCTATAGGTACACGGACATAAAACATTTTTGCCTCAATGCCTCAAACTATTGTCGACAACTCATTTCTGTTCAAGAAATTTTATAAACTAACGTTTAACACGTAATTCGTAAATTTATCGTTCTGCTTGTGGTCACCATGATTATATGTCACATAATGGACATTTTCCTCAACGTTCAATTTACCGCTCCAGATTTTAAAAAAATAAATACTAATGGGGTTAACGCTTTTCCGGGGTGGTCGCCCTACCAATTGAGCTAACCGGGCGCCTAGCCATTCACAGCACGAGGGTGAATTCATCGAGAACTCGAAGCACATGAACACAAGTAATGAAAGTTAGCTTTCCGAAACCCTATACGGCGGAGACAACCAATCGTTAGTAGCACGATGCCACGAGGTCATCTGTACGGATTTCTCAGTAAGTAAGTTTCTTAGTTGCTTAAAATATTTGGAAAAATACGCTATATGAATATTTTGATGTGCAAGGAGGGTCAGCAACCAATTTAACCCATAACACCAAGACCAATTTATCAGCAACTAAGAAGCTTTCTTTCCGAGAAATTCACACGAATTCCCTCGTGGCGTCATGCCACTAACACGTGGTTGTCTGTTTTCCCTTTTTTTTAACTCTACCACCACTCTCACATTTGGTTGACCCTGTAAATGCACCAGCCAGTCTTACGCATATGTAATATATGGGACATATATGGGTTCTATATAAAGCCATATATGGTCTAATAAGGGTACGCAAAAAGTCACATACGACCACATACGAATTTATGTACTATTACAAAAACGTCCATATTGGTCTTTATATCGCCATGTATGACTGTACTTATATTCATGTAATATATGGCACATATATGGGTCTTATGTAAGGCCATATATGGTCTAATGAGGGTACGCAAAAAGTCACATACGACCACATACAAATTTATGTACTATTACAAAAACGTTCATATCGGTCTTTATACCGCCATGTATGACTGTACTTATACTCATGTAAGGGCGAGCACGAGTGCTTTTTTCAACTTTGTCGATGTCATTATACTACGCATACGCGGGCTCATTACAGTATTCATACAAGACAGAAAAACAGAAAGGCATGGCGAACATTGCCATGCAGATATCGCACAAAATTAACTGAAGCAAACAACACGAACACTTGTCGATATGGTCAACAGGTTTGTTTTTGTTTTCCTATGTTATTACCTGTATGCACAACACGTCTCACCTGCAACAGTACGAAGATCGCGCCACTGTGTCCGGCGTTGTGTTGTCGTGCTAACGTGGTGGGTTTTAAGGAAATTGGAATTCAAAGGCTAAGTACTGATTTTTTCTTCAGTTTGGGTGAAAGTAGGAGGCTGGAAATGTCGTCTTATTCTTTTTTCGCGCCACCTTATTGTTCATTGTTTTCAGCGCTGACTCATCTCTTCGTTTTAAAAACGAAGCAACGATTTCAATGAAGCCTATTGTATATGCTGACAATAGCCAGGGTGTTCAACAGAGTATAAATAGTATATGCGAATTTTCTGCGGCAGGCCGGAACTCAGCACGCATAAAAAATAAACTCGCTTCATGGAAGAAAGGAGCAACATACGGCAACGACTACTCGGCATGTTCAATTGTTACGCTTGTGCAGGAATCGCCGTGCACAGATCCTTCGATATATTGTTCCTATAAAACACAATATTACTATTTTTACTACTCTACAGCTTCAAAACAGCTGTTACAGAAAAAAACTTGTGTAAACAGATGCGAGAAAAACCCCAGGTCTGCGCCGGAATCACAACACCATCACAGCGAAAGTTGGAAGCGGGGTTTTTCTGGAACTCGTTGTAAACTCCCTTGCGGCAACTATTACAAGTACACTTCAAGATACTGCTAGAGCGTGTCATAATTTTTGTCTTCTTGGGAAGCACCCATTACACCAATGTACACCATTCCGCGAACAAGTGTGGTACCTGCAGCCCACTCATGAGGCTTCATGAGCACTTTGTGGATGCTGTGGCTGATGATAAGGAAGAAATGTGGCTCGAAGTTTTGCAATGGGTTGGAAGCATTGAATCGCCAACTTGTTACGCAATTCGCATGTTGTGATGCGTGTTTGTTATCTTTGCTCTTCTACCCCTCCATATCATAATTATTTTCCGAAATGAAGCCTGTGTAGCGTACCATTGCAAGGACGGTTCAAGCAACGCCATGGTTCGGTGGATGAATTGTTGACTAAGCTACATTGGCCGAGGTTGAGATGTTTCGCCTAGCTTACGGTGAGGAGTTCTGTGCAAGCCTGAAAGGCAGCAACGTCACCCGGTGTTGCGTATTATTAGGGCCACGCGATAACTAGCAGGAGAACGGAAGAAAGAAGTTAGGCACGAGCTGTCGGAATAAAGGGACGTTCTTGGTGTTGGGCTCGGGTCTTGAATACGCGACATCTTCCTGGTGCCGAAACTCCCCGGTCATGCCCTTCCAAGACTTATACTTCCGATGGCGTCGTTGAAGCGGCTGCGCAAGAACCGTGACGTCGTCAGGACCAGCGTCACACGAACTATCACGCTCCTGACAGACGAGGTGCAAGCCTCCGTTCCCGATTCCAGTCAGGTCGACTCCCACTTTGCCTACCTCACTCAGAAGAACGCCGAACTCGTCACCTTAAACCGTCGCCCCCGGAAGCTTTTCAGGCCTGCGCGTCACGTGACGTGACGTCGACGACGTCACATCGCGCCGGCCGGCCGGCCGCCCTTCGCTGGGTGGCTGCGCCAGCCGCGAGCGCTTGCCGCGAGCGCCCTTCACGCCTACCGACTCGGGCGAGGTTTCTTGACACCATGTCCGCACGATTTATCAAGGTATCAATTGATTGTATGGTTTAACGCGCCGACGCAACGCAGGCGATGAAGCGCGCCGTAGGGGAGGGCTCAGGATCAAGTTTGACTACCTGGGAATCTTTATTGTGTGCCGAAATCTCGTACAGACGGGCGTTTTTGCTTTTCGCCTCCATCAGAAATGCGGCCGCCGCAGCCGGGTATCGAAACCGCACCCTAGGGCTCAGCAGCGCTACGCCTTAGCCACTGAGCCACCGCGGCGGGGGAACTTATCAAGGTATCAAGAAATAATGAATATCGTGAATGGAATAATGCATATTTATTTATCACAGCCAGGCGCCGTCTGTACAAATATCACAGTGCGCATTGTTCTCGGTCCAGGCAGACGACAGGCAACACAAGATGTTGCCCTTAATGCTGAAAATATGCCAAAAGTACAAAACACAATATCTTGCCACATAAAACTCAGAAAACAAAACAGATTGTAACAGCAAAAACATCCCCGAGCTTTGGAACAGAAAAAGCACACTTTCATTTAAATTGTACGTTAGAGGAAAACATACCATTCGCTTATCATAGTAGCAGTAGCAACAAGGAGTCAGGTTCAAACACTTGCCAAAAAATACAATACATAAGAACACTGGTGACTAAATTGTGGTCCACAGCATGATAAATGACAGAAAGAAAAGTAATTGTACTGCCACAGGTAGGCGCATGTCCTAGGGAAAAAATCAAACAAAAATCTAAGAAAAAACAAATCACAGTGCACAACATGTCTGTACACAGAATGCACAAGGAAAGTGTACACAGCTTAGGTACCAAAACGGACTGTACAACTGCTACAGTAGGCACCGAGGCAGTTCGAGTTAAAAAAAGAGAAAAAAGTACAGCACTTTTAAAAGCTAACAACTTGTAAAGAGATACAAAACTGGAAACAAGGCTCATTTTACATAAGGCAGAAGTATACCAAGGAAATCAAGTCATGACATGCAATCAAATACACTCTGTGCAGTTTCACAAGAATAAATGTGAAGAGAAAGACGCGACGCTTGGAAAATTACTTTCCAAGAAAAATTCGGGCCTTTCTATTTTTCGCCTTCTGATCTTTTTCAATGCGTAAAAGATCGTTCCTTTGCTTGCACAAGTTGTTGAGCATTATATTTGCTGCACAGTTTGCAACCAATGTGATGAGGAGCTCGTAGGTGTGCCCGTTTTCACACGTATCTATGTCCTCAAGCCTTGGCAGAGAGTCCAGTGTAAGTTGCCGAACGACATTCTTTTGGTTCGGCCCATGGAGAAACTGGGTAGAGGTACTTTCCGTCATGAGCTTTCTAACTACAACCTCCGTGTACATAACTACTGTGATTACAAGAGCAGAAGGAAATTTGAGGCCACCCCGATCCAGTTGTGCGATTAAAGAATGGGTGTCCTCTCCTGTTTCGGCCGTATTTCGGGTAACGACCAACTGCCTCTGGCAGCTTTCACACTTGAGAACTTTCATTACAGCGTGTGCACAATACCCACCAACATAACCAATCACCGGCATTTGTGCTCTGAGCTTATCAAGGTCAGCATCGCTAACATGAACACTAAAAGAAGTGCCCGCATCCCTGACACTGTCCGTCTCTTCGATGCCTCTGAGATCATCGTTGCTCATCCTTGGAAGGGCATTTTGAAGGCGAATCCTTCCCTCGGTTTCGCAAAGCTGGCGAACAGATATGTGATACTGCCCACCAGCCATCTGCCTGTACTGTCCAAAGCGACTCTCGAGGGGATCCGTCTGGACTTTCCCTAGCAGAATATACTTAAAGTGAAGCTCACTAACGCAGTACTTCACCAATGCCAAAAGGGATTGAGCAGAGAGCCTCAAGGCACTCAATGTCTCCTGGGTAAGTACTCCTGTGTCGTGCCTATAAAATTCCCACACATCGAGCCATGTGATAAAAGCGCTTAGAAAGCTTGCCTTTGGGTCATCTGTGTGGTTTGACATGGGCTCTTCGTAAACATTACGGTGATGGAAGCCCTTACTAGGTGTCTTTACATTGACAATGCTCCACCAACGAAAAATTATTTTGATGAACTCGGCGGTTGCTGTAGCGTGTTGAAAATCAGTATGACCCTTACGAGCGGCCAGGGCTTCGGCTACGTGCGGATTAAAAACCTGCAGTACGAGTTTGACGTCCTGTCGTTCAAAGCTGCTTGGATTTAGAGCTTTTGACGTCAAGCCATACCCAGACTTCAGAAGCAGGGGTGACTCCTCTTTATGCAAATCTCTCAAATGCTTAAATGAAGCAGTCATCTTGCGTTCGGGATGAACTTCATTGTTCGAAAGCTCGAAGCGTGGGTAGAAAAAGCAAGTTCCAGCATTTTTCTGGTTGAGCCAGTTATTTCTTATGCATTTAAATAGATGTACAGCATCCACCACGTAAAATAAGGGCCGATCTTGGTCTGCCGGATGCGGGTAAACAGGGCTAAGCTTTGGTTTTGGCAGAAACATCTTCATTGCCTTCCTGTTCAGCGAGTTATTGTCACAGACAACGGCTATGACCCTGTATCCAATTTCTTCTAAGCCCAAGATCACCTTCTTCAGCATGCAATGAAGATCTTCACCCTGTAAGGTTTTTACCGGGAGAATGTGCGCCACCTCCTTGAATGCGCTCAGCAAACTTTGTATCATGAACACGTGCACCGATGTGGCCGCTTCGTTGGAGTTAACTGCTGCACCACATATGTTCCCACCTTTGTAATCTAAACAAGGTTTGATATGAATCTCGTCAAGCATCAGCGTCACAGTGTGTTCATGTGCCTGCAGATGTTTGAATCTCTGAGACACATACTGAAGGAAAGTGTCGTCAGAAGAATCAACTTGTGGGCACATTTGAATAGACGAGCACACATTTCTAATAGTGCTTGGGTGGGGCAAAGTTAGTGCACCTGTGCTTCTCAGGAACTTGTAGGCATGTGGTGATATTGTACGCAAGATGCATGCAAAGACCATCACCTGTGCGCTATACTGAATGCGCTTTGCAGAAAGGAGTAGTAGCTGCTCCTTCATAAAGTTCACCGTCTCTTTCTTGCCTTCATCAATGCTGGCTTTCAATTTGTCCAGAAGGGAATGTATTGCTTGAGCCAGGTGGCGATAAGTGCAGCGCTCCTCAGACAGCATCGACAGGTTGTTCAAAACTTCCAACAAGGAACCTACTTTCTGAACTGAGTCTGGTACAACAGCGCTACCAAGGTTCTTGATTGGTGAACCTTGATAGCAGGCAAAGACTTCAAGGTTTGCAAACACGGTCAATGACGCATTCAAACAAGGTTCACGATAGTCGATAATGTTCAAAAACATGGAGCACTCTTCTTTATGAATCACAATCCACTTCGGAGACACTGACACCCCTTGCAGGCGAGCCCTCAGTTCTTCGAGGGACGAAAACCGGTCTCGTTCTTGCTCCGCTTCATATGACGCCAGCGACTCTTCTACAGCACAGGCGAGTTGGGAGGCTTCTTGTCGGCTCCTCTTGGCGTCAGGTGTTTCTCTCGTGCTCTGGTCTCGTACTGATAGGTAGGACGGACAGCCGGGAAATACCGTTAGGACAGATCCAGGACGCAACCGTGGCACTGGGAGTGCAACTTCAATAACTCTCCCTGTCCTTGGATTCGTGTACGATGTCGTCTTCTCGATGCATGAAGCCTCGAAATGATCCGCGCACACCTGCACAAACGTTTCAAGAACGTCTGAGACGCCACTTCTCAAAAGAAAAAAATGCGCTCCCGTTTGCATGACCGTGTTTACAGTCCGTGTAGCTAAAACAAAGTCTACCTACGTTTCGCAAACATCTAAATAAAAGCGCTGCGCTAAGCGGTACAAGCAACATGAAAGGAAACACGGGAGCGTGATGTCACCGCACTCCACGAAGCGCTTCCACCGAGAGCTTGCAAGAATGGACGACACCATGGCACTGTTAGTGAACAAAGCGCAGCTGACCATCCTTGCTGCGAACGTGCCTTTCTGGGCGATTCTCATGAACTGCTGGCGTCAGCGCTTCGCGAGGCCCAGCGGCCACACGCTCAAGTATTTCCCATCATAGGTGATTTCTACCCGAACAAGCAACGACAAGCTAAGAACAGGAGCATCTCAAATTCTTACCTTAGTGCACGAAGTCGGCACGAAGTCCTTCCTAGGAATGGCGCGTAGCCATTGTTTGAGAGCGTCGGCGTCTTTAGGGAAGGAAAACACTTGTATCTTCTTTCCTGTTTTGTAGTTGCCGGTGCATCCGGGTACACAACACTTATTCGGCATTGTCGCATCACTCCAGCATCACGCACGGAAACGAAATTGCCGCAAAACAACAACGGAAAGCAACAAACGTGAAACACCGTCAAGACCACGCCGCCGAACCGTCACCCCCGCCGCCCGCGCTGCGCTCGCTGCCGCTGCGGCTTCCCCGAGAGTCGGCCGGCCGGAAATGACGTCAGATTGCTGGGCGCAGACCTGAAAAGATTTTCCGGGGGTGACGCTTAAACAAAGAAATCTTCAATACGACTGACGACGACGACCACGAAGAAGAGCTTGAGGTCGCGGAAGAGTACGACCAAAGTGTCTCTTACGCCGGGTCACGAGCGCGTTTCTTCCTCCGAGAGGCCGCAGACAAGGCGACAGTGACGAGTGCTGCGATGTCGGTGGCTACATCACCGAACACCGACGCTGGTGGTCCCAGCACCACAGCCCAAATCCAGGTCAGTGACTCTTCTCGAGTAGCCCATGCGATTCCCAGTCAAGGAACGATGCCGTGTCATCGCACGGTGTCCTACCGAAACTAGATATCCCCACGTTTTCTGGCGCACTTCGCGATTGGCAGCCCTTTTGGTACCATTTCAGTGCCATGATTCATCTGAAAAATGACCTTTTGCGGATGGATAGGTTTAAGTACCTTCAGTCGTATTTGAGCGGTGCAGCAAAGAGAGCAATCGAGGGCATCTGGCTAACCGAGGACAATTACAACATCGCGATTAAGATCTTGACGGCGCGATTTGGTCGACGCGATTTGCTTGTCAACGAGCACGTTGACCACCAGCTCGCCTTAGCGCCCAAGTCGTCGGCAGACGTGGAGAAGCTTCGCCTGCTCCAAGACAAGGTCAACTTCCGAGTCTCCGCGTTGACCGGTTTGGGCGTCCCACCTGACCAGTACAACGTGGCCCTCAACCGCGTCCTGATGAAGTGTCTGCCGGTTGATCTCGCGATTTTCTACCGCCAGAAGGTTTAGCAAACACAGCAAGAAACGTCCGGCATCGCAACACCTAAACACATAGCTCGCCAGGCTGCCGAAATGGCTCAATTTTCTGCGCATTCAGATTGAGGCTCAAGAGGAAAGCAGGCCAGAACAAACGGCGTCTGGTTTCTCGCGGTCACGGCCTGAAGAGATCGAACATCCATCAGCACAAATGGGACATTTGCCTATGGCGTCCACACTTGCTGTCGAATCTGTTACAGTTACAGAAGAGGTGCGCCCTTTATGCAGCAGTTCTCAGCACATCATCGCGCACTGCAACGTTCAACTATTGGCTGAGGAAAAATGGGCTTGGTTGCGCATGGCTCGCTGCTGCTACCGTTTATTTATTGATTGATTGATATGTAGGGTTTAACGTCCCAAAACCACCATATGATTGTGAGAGACGCCGTAGTGGAGGGCTCCGGAAATTTTGACCACCTGGAGTTCCCTGCTGCTACCATTGCGGCTTGAAAAACCACATGGCGCGTTTTAGACGACTTGCACGCAGCATCACCTGTAGTAAGTGCAACCGACGACATCTCACTATCTTTTGTGAATTGTTCACACAGGCAGCCCCAACCCGTACAAACGCGAGGACAGTGAACCACGACGACCCGCGCATCGCCGGGCAAGCCACTAACACGCCTTCAGTAACATCAGCCCCAAGCGTCCTTAGCGGAATCAACGCCGTTTTTCTTCAAACAGGACGAGTCTGGATAGAGTGCGGGTCCCGAAAGCGTTTCGTGTGCCTTCATCTCGACAGAAGCAGTCAGCTCACATTCGTCCGAGCAGATGTTTCAAAGGACCTCAGATGCCCGGTCATCGGACCCGAAGAACTTTCCTTGGTTACGTTCGGCCACTCGAAGCTCCGCGAATTAACACACAGTCGACGGGCAGCCTTGACGCTACAAGGCCAACGTAGGGACATTGTGACAACCGTGGAGACCTTGGAGGTACCTGAAGTGTGTGCAGTTACAAGCCCGCCGCTCAGTACTGATGTTTTGCAACTTTTGTGTGACAACAACTATGATGCTGCAGACAACTTTCGTTCCGACACCTGGTACCCACAGGAAGTAAGCGTCGTACTTGGTTCCGACTTTTATTGGAAGGTCGCGACTGGAAGGTTTGATCCTTTAACCAGCAACCTGACGGCCGTGGAAACCAAGTTCGGCTGGACCGTCCAGGGTACCATGAAACGCGAGAAAAGTTCAGCATCCACGAGCGCTATATTCCTGCACTGTAGCACGAAGTTTGTTCCACACTGTGATCTTTCTGCAGTGTGGCGTCTCGACGTCATGGGGATCAAGACGCCTGCTGAGGAAAGGAGCAAGGATCCACCAGAACTCGAGGCATTTGAAGAGAGAATTATCAAGCTAAATGGGCGCTATCAGGTGCCACTGATTTTAAAGGATTAAGGAATACCTACCGGGAGCGACAATCGATGGTTGGCGGAGCGCCAGCTGCAAGCACTCAATACTGTAACCAGCAAGGCACACCTTGACCTATCTTGTGGTTTCAGCCACGCATGAACGCGTCCTTCACAGCGGAGTAGAGGCCACGCACTGCGAGCTTCGAGAGAAGTTTTGGGTTGTGAAGGGATGACAGAGAGTTAAAAGTGGGCTGAGGAATTGGTGGCTTTGCTAACGCTACAAGCCTGTCGCGGAGACATTTATATTTGCCCCATTGCCACGAGACCACATCATGGAGGCAAGTCCTTTCTTAGTCGTTGGGTTTGATTTCTGCGGACTTCCCTACATGCGTGACACCGCTGCTACGAGCAAAAAGGCATACATACTCATGTTCTCCTGTGCTGTCACTCGAGCTATTAATTTGGAATTGATGACCGACATGACAACGACAACAACACCTTTCGCCTTCCACCGTTTTATATCACGGTGCGGAATCCACGACACCGTTCACTCGGATAACGCGCTGTCTTCTCACGGCTCAGCGCGAGTTCTCAAGACCATTCTGCCAGCTATGCGAGAATATGCGGCCAACATCAAGATCAAATGGAAGTTCATCGCTGAGAGAGCTCCGTGGTGGGGCGACTGGTGGGAGCGCCTCATCAGATCGACAAAGAACGCATTGAAACGGTCACTTGGGCGCAACAGTCTCGACGCCGAGGAACTCACTATGGTGTTTTGCGAAGTGGAAGCGGTCATAAACAGCCAACCTCTTGCGTATTTTATAGCAGCCCTGATGAACTGCAACCACTGACTCCGTCTCACTTCTTTATTGGGAGACGCCTCATGGGCCTTCCGCAAGACGAGAACAATACTCGTGGCTTATCATCAACGAGGGAGCATCTGTTATGCAGCGCGCGCTATCGTGAGCGTCCTACAGCGCAGCTATGGAGCCGATGGAAGCGGTCCTACCTACTTCTACTTCAATCCACGCACAACGCGCCTCATCGTAAACTACCTCGACTTTGCGAAGGTGCCGTGGTGCTGGTGCACGACGAAGGCACACGTCCGCTACTATGGAAGCTGGGAAAGTTTCTGGCAGTGCACCCGGTAAGGGATGGCATCGCACGCATCTGAACCCTTCGACTAGCATCAGGACACACCATAAAACGACCTATTTAAAAGTTATGCATTCTAGAGGCAAGCCAGCGCGAATGAACTGCCTCGTGATCGTATTGGCCCCTTGGGAGTATGTTGCGGATGATTGCGGCCGTGCGACAACTAGCAGGAGAACGGAAGAAAGAAGTTAGGCACAGCTGGAGCTTCGTAGGCCTGCTAACTCCTAGAGTGACTTATTACGAGAGGACTGGCACTTGAGTGACGTGAGATCGCTCACTCGCTAGTCCATCCGTCCATCCATCGGTCTGTGGTTCGTTCATTCGTCCGTCCGCAGCTCACATTACGTTTATCTTGGAATAGCCAAGCTAAGCCACAGAAAACTTTTGTTTTTCTTTAGCTTAAGCTACACTAGCCAAGGTTGAGCCGTTTCGATTGGCTTATCAAGAGCCGTACTGCGCATGCCCGAGGAGCATTGACGTCACACGGGGCACAGCTGGCACGTCGGAGAAGGCGTCGAAACTCCTGGAGTGACGCATCAGTAGTGGCATGGCACTTAACTCCCGTGATCGAGCTCGCTCACTAGTTCGTCCATCCATGCTTCCGTAGCTCTCGCTTCCGTAGCTCAAGGTAGCCATACTTCCGTAGCCCAAGGTGGCCTACGGGGCTCAGCCCCACTTAGCCTCTCCACCTTTCTTTTTATTTTTTCGCTCTCTCACTCTTCCTAAGGAGAATGGCACGCCTGCCCTTCTATTTAGCTTTTTTTTTCTGTAGTGCAACGCTGGTGACAGTGAACATGAGAAAATGTGGGATATCGCCAATTTCTGTCACTCTCACATTCGCAAACGACACAGGAGATAATTACTGCTGGACAGTTGTTTACATTGCTGGCTAGGCAGTGAATCAACCATTCATAGCATGCACTAGAAATGCGAAGTCACATCACGTACCAAATATGAGATAATCGTGCTCGGATTGCAGTCATGGGTGACGGCAGGGTTTTGTATGGAGGGTACAAGCCCGTGTCGTACAGTAGAGGAAGGTGTCTTGAAGAGCCAGTGCTGGTCCGGGGTAGGAGGCAAGTTTCACCTTGTTGCATTCCCTGGTCGACAAAAATGACTGCAGTTTGACCCAGTAATGTTGGATCACTGAGAGTGACATCAAGAGCTAGTTCATATCAATACCGCACAGGGCTGTTGCTTGAATGTAAGAATATAACAAATAGATATCGCTTATAATATATACTGCGCACAGGGTCACAGACATTAACGTGGTAGAGGCACGCTGTGTACATTTTCACTTCACTCACGAGGCATAACGAAAAGTCTAAGAAGCTTCGCTAAAGGTGTCTGCATTGCCTCTGGTGAAAACTTTTAGGAAATGTACACTAAACAGCGACGGCAGGTTTCGCTTATGGATTTTTGATAAGCAGTGCACTAGGCGTGCACTTGTCTTCATCAGTGAACTAACTTATATACGTACGTGCACCAAGCAGGTAGAGCCGTAGCCTCAGATAGCCTGCGCTGCTCAGCTGCGCTCATGAGGTGCGCTTACCCAACGCGATTCGGAGGCCGCATTGTAGGCTCCCTGTCTAGGGGCCTTCATCGTATATTTTGGGACGGCGACACATTTGGTGTAAGCCACCTGTGCTTGTAGCCTGCGTGCAATAAATTGCTGGAGTACTGGTGAGGCCCTCAATTACGGTTACAAGCTGACCGAAGAGTGCCACGTGCGGCGGGTATAGCAAAAGTCACAGTAGATTTATATAAGGGGTTTAGCGTCCCAAAACCACGATATGATTATGAGAGACGCCGTAGTGGAGGGCTCCGGAAATTTCGACCACCTGAGGTTTTTCAACGTGCACCAAAATCTGAGCACACGGGCCTACAGCATTTCCATCTCAATCTAAAATGCAGCCCCCGCCGCCGGGATTCGATCCCGCGACCGGCGTGTCAGAAGCCGAGAACCTTAGCCACTAGACTACCGCAGCAGGGCAGAAGTCACTGTCAGAGAACTGCTTGCTGTACATGGTCGATGCAGACGTGGTGTGCTTTACCCTTCTGAGCTTGACTATCCACTTCTATCTCAGCTTCGGGTCCTTAGAATATAGCTGTGAAAGCTAACATCCTTTGCACGGCCGGATGATCGTAGGGAGGAACGGAGGAATATTTCACCATTGCGCAGCACTCACCGCGAAGGCAAGCAGCCGACATATTATGAAACAAGGCGATGTGGTTTTAAAAAGAACGTCAAAAGCGGATATCTACGGTTGTTCGAACAGCGTCAGTAACCATCGCAAACAAAATAATCACGTGAACTGCTCTTTTGTCGAGTTTTTACCGTGACGACAGTTTATATAAGGCGCTGGGACTTGAAACCACGTGAAGCCCCACTCTGACGTCGTACAGGCGTGGTTCGCCGTGCGCCGTCGGTTGCACACCAGGACAATACAGAAACAGCAAGGATTCTGTTCGTTCTTTTAATGAATTCAAGAACACGCCATTGGAGCACAACAGTCAGGGAATGGCCTCTTCACTGTTTTATCATTCAGGCAGTTTTTGGAACCACTTTGGGGGCATCTGTCATAAATAAAGGTAATGTTAAAGACAAGGCACACTCGAATTCAGTTAACGTCGCTTTGCAGCAATAGAAGTGTAGGCACAGCCACAATGTCTTATTGAGCTTATATTTACAAGGTTGAAGCATAATCGCGAGTTGGGCGAATTGGTAGATGTTCATCGTGGAATATTTTGCAGTGCAACGGGTTAGATACGGTACAGAAGAGACACAGCGCTGCACTCTCAACTGGAATTTATTTGGAAAAAGAAAGGACATATATACTCATTGTCCCCTATATATGTCCTTTCTTTTTCCAAATAAATTTCAGTTGAGAGCTCAGCGCTGTGTCCCTTCTCTGTCCGTATCTAACCCGTTGCGCTGTAAAATCCTCTATATATGTCCTTTCTTTTTCCAAATAAATTCCAGTTGAGAGTTCAGCGCTGTGTCCCTTCTGTGTCAGTATATAACCCGTTGCGCTGTAAAATATTCCACGATGAACTTCCAACGTTGGTTCGTGCGGGTGACCAAACAACTGAAGTGTTCACAATATCACCGAATAGAATGATGACGAACAACTTTATTCATACGCATGCATTGTGCTAGTTCGTATAGGTGGAGCACCTATTGCAGAGACCCACTAGCTGCGGCGGCTCGCCGGCCCTGTTCGATGATTCCCAGCTAGCTTCGCAAGACCTGTTCGGGGAGTCACGCATCCCACGACCATTTTAAATGCGAAGCATTTCTTAGCGAACTTCGGCGACATTGAGCGTATCTATCTATCTATCGATATATCTATCTATCTATCTATCTATCTATCTATCTATCTATCTATCTATCTATCTATCTATCTATCTATCTATCTATCTATCTATCTATCTATCTATCTATCTATCTATCTATCTATCTATCTATCTATCTAGCCGCCTACGACGGTTAGCTCTCCTGGCCGTTTGGATAATTGTATTGATACAAAACTTGGTACGGCATAACATGACTGTATAGCGAGCATCCTTGACAAGTCGTACCATGAAAATCATGACATGTATGTCATGAATGTCATGATTTACACTTCATGGTCTTGCTGTTCTTGCGATGGTCTCGTTCACATGACATGATGAAATATTGGTATGGTATGACATGATTGCATGGCGAACACAAGTGACAGACCCTAACGTGAAATCATGACATACATGTCATGTAAGTCATGAGTCATGACTACACGCCACGCTCATGATGCACTCGCAGCCGTCTCGCTAGCTTCACATATACCAAATTCGGCGTTGCGTGATGCGAATGGATGACGAAGGTATGTGACTGGTACAAACATGATTATCATGAGATGTGTGTCATGTGACAAGGCTACAAGCCACTCAAGATGCCCTCGCAGCCGTTTGGCTAGCTTCACATATGACAAATTTTGCATTACGGGACGTGAATGGACGACAAAGAGATGTGACTGGTGCAAGCATGATAATCATGTGATGCGTGTCATGTAACAACATGACTACAAGTTACAGTCATGATGCGCTCGCGGTCGTGTCGCTAGCTTCACATGTACCAAATTCAGTATTATGTGAAGCGAACGGACGACATATGTAAATTACATGTCCAAACATGATAATCATGACATGCGTGTCATGTAACAACATGACTACATGCTGCACTTATGATGCGCTCGGGGCCGTTTCGCTAGATTCATATATGCCAAATTTGGTATTATGTCACGTGAATCAATGACGAAGGTATGTGACTAGTGCAAACATAATAATTAAGAGATGTGTGTCATGTAAGAGCATGACTACATGCCACACTCAAGGAGCCAATACATTTCGACGTGACCCGGTGCGCGTGTGCTCCAGCGTTCCTTTTGTAGCGTCCTGCCGGCGATGCCACGGCAGGCACCGATCTGCCTGGCATGTATACACGTAGGCACGTGCCACTCTGCGTTGCTGTGACGCATGCGCGTTTGAGCCCGCCTGGCGTCCCTTCCTAGCGAAGCTAGGCAGACGTGGTGCATTCTGGGTAACATGGTTGGTGTGAAATGGAGAATGTCGCTTTTCGCGCTGGTTGCCACCGGGTTCGCCGACAGACGCTGGTCGCATCTGGCGCTAGACTATAGAGTGTTCGCGTCTTGCTAGCGTAGCGTGGCTGTGCCCAGCGTGGGCTGGTCAACGTTACGTCGCAGTATATTGGGCTCTTCATGATGCTCTCCTTGTCATTTCGCTGGCTTCATATATTCCAAGTTTGGCAATACGGGATGAGAATGGGTGCCGAAACTATGTGACTGGTGCAAACATGATAACCATGAGATTCGTGTCATCCAACAACACGACCACATGCCGCACTCATGATGTGCTCGCAGTCGGTTCTCTAGCTTCACATATACCAAATCGGTATTGCATGACGTCAATAGACGGCGAAGGTAAATGACACATCCGAACATGATAATCATGATATGCGTGTCATGTAAACATGACTGCATGCTATGCTAATCGCACGCTTGCGGCTGTTTGGCTAGCTCCACATATGCCAAATTTGGTATCAGGAAGCGTGAATAGATGACGAAGGTAAATGACACGTGCAAATATAATAATTATGGCATGGAAGTTATGTACGGCATAATTTACCTCCACCTCGTAACTTTGTTCTAATTTTATATAAACCTTCCTCATTCGTGCTTCGCATATCATCGATTCCCACTGTATGTGAGATCTGCCAATTTTTTTTCGAGTTAGTCTTTCCGAGCTTCCTCTCAGAGGCATACTTTGATGGGGTGAGGGGGAGAGTCTCGATTACCCTGCCCAATTTTCCTGTTTCGCTTGCCTATATATATACGCACACATTTGAACGCACACACGAACACATATAAAGCATGGTTGAACACCACCCAAAATAAGTTTCCGGCTACACCCTGCTTTCTCTGCACGCTAAGTTTTACGAGAGCGGACTTCTTGAGTACGCCTTCAATTTTATAACGCTTTGAACAAACGAGCATCTTGGCTGTTTTATCGTCGTTTTCAGTCTGCACAACCTTTTTACAGGATTAGAAGGTGTTCCTCCGCAGAACCTTATAAAAGATATTTCAATTGATCAATCAGTCAGTCAACCAGCAACGACCATCGTAAACTTGCGCTTCAATCACTTTAGGTGGAATACTCACTCTCTCGTCGTCAGGTTTCCCTTTGAGCAAATGTACTGAACACAAGGATCTGATGAATTCATTGTCGCTCCACTGGAGAGAACGGTACCGTTGTGCGGTATTACACAATAGTCTGCACGTCACAGATGAGAGAAGCATCAGCGCAACACCAGATTTCGTTCACGCTTATACGATATAATAACAAATACTACACTGGCGCATTTTCGCATTTCAGTTCATTGTAGGCTTTCTCCTGCTGAACTGAATGAAATAGACAAAATGGAGCTGCAAGCCTAAATGACTGCGTGCTAAAAGGTAGTTAATGAACATTGTGCGGCTTACTGAGAGACACAGAGTGGGGTTAATATGTTTATGAAGAGTTGGATATGTTTAACTGTCTGGCTTTTCGTCTAACATGCTATTCCCAGTGCTGGGTGATGATATATGATACGTAAAATGATGAGCACATAACACGCACAGCTCCACACACACGTAGACCACACTATTCACAAAGTTTCATTCAGACTTGTGGCCCAAGAAGAGACATTGAATACACTCTAAAGATTTTAACACGGTTATGGTTTTAAGCTAGCATGTCAAGAAGGGCGAAGCATAGTAGTGCTTAACAGTTGAGGCAATAACGGTATTAATCCTTAGATTTTATCGTCCTGAAACCACGACAAGATTATAGGTGACGTTGTTCTGGAAAGCTCCAGGAATTTCGACCACCAGAGGTACTGCAGCGTGAACCTAAATCTAAGCACGCGGGACTAACATTTCGTCTTCGTTGAAGTATGAAGTAAGACCGCTGAGATCGGGATTCGGTGTCGCCGCCTTCGGGGCAGATATTTAGCACCGTAACCACTGAACCACCATGGCGATGGTTGTCGAGATTTGTGAGGTAAAGATGCGTTCTTAGCATTACGTTTGCAGCCGCTTCTATCAGGCGTGGTGAACGGCGTGTTACAGTAGGGAGGCCGTAATCACCCATATTGTGCTTGATGACAACCGCTGTGCGAATAGAATACGCCGCTGTGTACATTACAGCCAAGATTTTCCTTCTCTGAGTAGCGCGTGGAGACGTCAAGATGATCGCAAGTCTGAAACACCTTTTTTTTTTTTGGAACGAAGTGGAACAGCGAGTACACCACTGAGATGGAGCAGATCACCCGCATAGAACAAATATTGGGAAACAGCGCAGAAGAGATTTAGTCTCAAGGCAAAGTCTCTGTTCGTATGGGTGCGTTTGTTTTTTAAGTAAACGTGTAACTAACTGGCTAAATAATCCATGAGGCTGCATTGCGAATATTGATTAGTCATCCGCTTAACCTTTACCACACCCATTCAACACTAGTGGAATGTAAAAGCCAAATAAATGTTCGCTACACCGTGGTGCTACCTCGCTTCTTCGAAACAGAGACGTTGCTGCAGAAGTGATGGGTTCGATCGCAGCCGTTTAGAGCATCTCAATGGAGGTGAAATGGTATAGGTCAGTGTGTTGTCGTGGAACGTAAAGCCACAGCACATGGTGGAAACATCCTGAACTCTTCAACGTGGCATATCTCATAAAAAATTGTGGTTTTGGGATGTAAAACCCCTTTATAATAAAATGACCACGAATCAGGCAAAAGGATCGATGTACACTGCGTGGTACAAAACGCAGATGACGCTGGTTCTAGTCGGGATCGATCTGTACCACGAAGTATACTTCGATCGTGAGTCACCAACCTGACCAACTGTCTACTTTGATTAGGTACAAAGCAACATAGCGCCAGTGTTCTCTGTGTGAATCTGATCCGTTTGGGAAGTTTTCATTGTCGTAGACGTTCAGACGGGACGGCATTATGCTCTCCCATAGTAGAGTAACAAGTACTCTAAATCGTTAACCACTTTTTCTAAACATAGATTTCCAGTTCAAGTTTGCTATTGGTACTGTACGCTAGTGTGTCAGCAAGGCACGGCCTACTGCTCTCCCATAGTTGAATACCAAGTACTCAAAATTGTTAAACATTTTTTCTAAACACAATAGATTTGTGTCTCTTGTTTACCTTGAAGTATTTTTTGTGGTTGTGTTTGTGTGAACCATCGAACGTACATGTTGTTTCAACGTCATCTCATATCCATGTTCATGTAAATGACGTCTGTTTTGTCATCATTGTTAGAGTATATCTAAGAAGGAAATGTTCAGTTGAGTGTTATTGACGTATGTGGCAATAAATTTTTTCTAAACAATAGTTAGTTGCTTTTAGCGGGACGGCTCAGTGCTCTCCCACAGTTGAGTACGAAGTATTCGAAATCGTTAAACAGTTCTTCTAAACACACGAGTCATGGTGCCCATCTCGTCTTGGATGCCTTCGAAGGCGCTTGTCTTCGACGTTGTTGTCCCTACGGGGACTAGTGTCGAGACCGTCGTTGATGCCAGGGCCTGAATAGTCGACCTCTCAGAGGTATACTGCGTGCAGCATCAGGGAGCTCAAAACTTCCAAGTCACCGTGAAGAGCATGGCCTTCATGTCTGTAATCGTCCATGCTGGCTGCCTGGTGATTGGCGGCGAGCGTGTTCAAGTCGTCCCCGTTGGCCCACAACTGACAAACGTCGCCTGCCTGTTCCTGCCATCGTTCGTCTCAAACGAAGTTCTCGTCCAAGCGTTATCCCCATATGGCAAGGTGCTCATTGTCACCAGTGGTTTGATGAGTGGGCGACGCGGCGCACTCACTGGAACGCGGTTTGTTCGAATGGAGACGAACACCGCTAATCCTGTGCCGAACTACCTGCGCAACTCTGGTCGCCATGCCACGTTCGACTGCCGTGGTCTCTAGCGTGTATGTCGAAGATGCGGCTCACGGGATCACCTACTAGCCCAGTGCACAACACCGTATTATGTTCGCTGCGGTGTGCACGGTCACGTTAGCGAACGATGTGACCGCCCGTGTCGACGCTGCGGGGACGGCCACCCAACTGTTGTTTGCCCTGTCCCCGCTCTTACTCATGCAGACGCTGCCGCTGGTGTCTTTCCACAACTGACACCGGCAACGGAACCAACTACCGACTCGGGGTACGCGGGCGAGGTCACCAACGCTGTGCTGTCCTCACCCCTACAAGTTCCTTCAAACGAAGCGCACAACGAAAGCGCGATTGTCGATGCGACGCTAAGCGCGTCGGCCTCCTCGCTGGTGCAGGAACCGTGCTCTTCGAAAGACTCAACGCACTGCCCTGAAAACGGCGTCGGCGTTTCTTCTCTAACGCCTCACGATGTTCTGTGCACAAATGACCCCCGTTCTCAGGCTTCTGGTGTTGGAGTTGACCCTACGACCCTGTTATTTCGGGAAACAGGGCCGAAAATACCACAGCCTCTTCTGTTGCTGCCACTCCGGCCACTTCGACATCGCGTCGTACACGTAAAACATCGCCCACACAAAGGGTGCCTACACCGGCCTGCCGAGACGTGGACAGTACTGCCAGCATCAAGAATGTGGATGCAAGCTTGTCTGTGGCTCAGTCCCTACCGCCACAGGACACGTCTTCGGAAGACGGCTTCAGCCTGGGACTGGATAGTAGCATCGGACTGTCTAGCCTTGCCGATTTTGACGTCGAAATGGGAGCTCCACGTGAAACAAAGCGAGGGCACACTTCCAGCTCTTGCTCCGATGAACGCAGTGATGGCCGTGGTAAATCCCAACGCTCCGAAGAACATCGACCCTCTTCTGGAGGGTCGAACAGTGCTTTGTCATTTGGTTGAGGAAGTGTCCCCTGGACACTTTCTAGGACACCGTCTAGATTTATGCGGCCAGGTTAGTCTTTAGTTTTCACTATGGCTACTACACTGCATATTATTTCATTGGGAGTTCAGGGTTTTCGCAGTCCGGCAAAGCAGGCTAAAGTGATTAGTGTCGCCCATGCTGTAAATTGTGATGTTTTGTGCCTCCAGGAAACAAATTTCTTCTCGCTATCCGACGTGCTTGCTTTTAAACAAAAAGTTCAACCCAGATTGTTTTTTCTCTTTCGCTACACCTCATTTTACGGGAGTAGGTATTATTCATTTTAATTGGGCTCTATTACGAAATCATCGTGCTTTTTACGATGGTGTGGGCAGGGTTTTAGCTTTAGACTGTAGCTACTTTTCTTTCAGATTAAGGATACTATGTGTGTGTATGGGCCATCACAAGCTGGACAGCCTAATGATCTTATACTGACCTAAATGTGTTTTTTCTTGACGGTCGTGATGTCATTCTGATTGGCAACTTCAACTGCGTTCTAAATACGCAAACCGATGTACAAGGTCCTGGCTGGGGCCGGTCTGCTTGGAATTCACGCGAGTTGCGACGCCTTGTACACCACTTTTTATTACTGTACGCGCAAAATGTAGTGCACGGAAACACCTTTGTTTGATCATGAAGACGTGGGCGATCCTCCAGCAGGCTCGACCGGCTTTATATCCCTGGTGCGTTAGAGGCGTTTGTCTCCGATTTATACGTTCCGTCCTTCCCAACTTCTCCTGTGTACGTATCCGATCATCGGCCTCTTTTCTTCAAGCTCGAAGTTCCATTTTCCTTCTCGAAGGAGACATGGCGTCTAGATGTTCGCGTCCTGCAAGACACATGCTCAAGATCGCATTTGTCACGCGCAATACGTGTGTCGCTCACGGCGTCTGGTCCTGAAGATTGGGATGCGCATAAAACACAGTAGCGCCTTCACTGCGCAGTAGAAGGGCGTTCGCTTCGTCGACGCGTTTCTGTAGAGCTTACTGATACTGCGACAAAATTACGCATTGCTTTGGGCGCCGAAACGCCTTCTCCTCTGATGTGGGCGTGGCAGCGTGAACTGCGTGAACGCTTTCAGAACTTGACTGCTGCTTCGTCCCTTGCGGCAGCAGCATGGCATTGTAGACACGACCTATGTGCACATCCCGAGGTACTGCGCTATGCGCAGCCATCTGCATCTATGGGTAATCACAGCCATCCGCATCTACGACTGCACATATACTACCTGCGCAGCCGCTTCCTACGCGTGATCGATCTGTTTTCTTGGCGCATTTTGAAGCAATGTCCTGTTCACCCACGCGGACTAACTGTGATGAAACACCACCAATGCTTAGAAGTTTGCCCCGTATTCCTCATGAAGCTGTGGATTATCTTCACATCCCTCCGTCAGCTGAAGAGGTAAAAGCGGCCCTGAAATCTATGAAACGTGGAACGGCCCCTGGGCCAGACGGTTTTCTTCTTGAGTTTTACTTGAGGTTTTGGAATAAGATTCGTGCTACCTTTACCGTGGTTATCCGGCGATGCTATGAGGACGGTGTCTTTCCATCCAGTTTTCAAGGTGGACGCATTGTGCTTATTCCAAAAGGTGATGCTTCCTCTGTTAATCCTGAAGATTGGAGACCTATCACGCTCCTCAACGTTGACTATAAGATATTCGCGGCGGTAGCCGTTCAACGTTTGAGAGGACTGTTAAAAACCCAGGTAGGTCATCACAAGACTTCATCAGTGCTTGGACGAGAAATACACAGCTTGCAATTTTACCACACGTGATATCATAGCCTATACTCTGTCGCGATCTGCGCGTGGTATCCTTGTGTCTTTGGACCAGGAAAAATCATTTGGCCGACTAGAGCACGCGTATATCCTTAATATGCTCACAGCCTTCGGCTTTTCTCATTCGTTTGTGGAAATGATTAGAGATACCTACACTGGTCTGAGAAGCACACTAGTTCTGGATGGCTGGGAAAGTGCTGCCTTTTTCATAACACGTGGAATCCGTCAAGGATGGCCATTGTCTCCTGTGCTATTTGTCCTCATCCTTAAGCCACAATTGCGTGCTCTTGACGCGGATTCACGTTTCCGGGGTCTTGCGCTTCCTGGTAGCAGTGTCGTGAAAGTGACAACTTTCGCTGATGATATAACCTTGTACCTTTCAGATGAAGATAGCCTTTCACGCAGCCTGCGTGTATTTTCCCAGTATGGCGACATTTCAGGTACAGCGTTGAACATCTCCAAATCCCAGTGTTTTTTTATTGGCTCTCTAAACTCCAGGCTTAGCGCCGGCATTCCTATTCAGCCGGCCGCGTCCCTTCGTATTTTAGGTATTTTATACATTCACTACGGCATTTGCGAATCCGTTTGGTTAAACGCTCTCGAAGAAGTAAGACTGAAAATTAAGGATGCACGGGATTTTGACTTCCCGCTTCTTGAGCGGAGGTACCTTGCGCAGACTGTATGTTGCGGGGAGCGGTCGCATTTGGTACCTTTCTCACGTCGGGCAACCATCTTTACGTATCGTGTGATCACTGCAGTCTGCTTTGTATTCCTTTTTTTTGGTCAGGCAGCAGCACTGAGTTGGTCTCTCGTGCGGCACTGGGACAGTAGCGTTCTCAGGGAGGCTTTGCTTTTCCTTCAGTGTCCATACGCTATCGGCTGCTGGCACTGCGCTTCCTTTAGCGCCTAGTGCAAGGGCAGGAATCTCCCGTACGAACGCTTGCATATTACTTTCTGGGTACTCACCTTCGACACTTGATGCCTAATGTGCACCTTAACAGGGGGCCGCAGTCAATAACACTACCTGCGTTTCATGCAACAACTGTTGCATTTTTTTTGACAAGCCCAGTCGAGCTGTCCTGGCATAGATGTTTTGAACAACCACATAGTTGAGACAACTGCTGCTTTGTTGCTTCTGTTGGTCCCCCCAGCCCACCGTGCTTGCTCTAGATGAGTGTCTTGGAGCCTCTTAACGGCTTCTTTGCCTGGACACCTCCGGGACTTCATGTGGCGCCTGGGATGTGGTGTGCTTCCCACTCTCGACCACCTCGAAAGGTGGAAAATGGTCCAGTCAGCAACATGCCCGAACTGCTCCCTTCGGGAAACGAATTAGCATTTTCTGAGGCATTCTGTCATTGCTCGCGTTTTTTGGAGAGCCGTACATGCCGGATTTCGCTGCCTCAGAGTATGTCGCTTCGTTTCTTCTCGGCGCTGTTCGCGAGACTGCTTCGCTTGTCTTCTTATTGTTGCGCCAGAGGCTCTTTCTGCCTCTGGCGCAACCGCTGCGAGGCGGTTGCAAAGGGGCGCCACCGCCGCGCGTTCTACCCGATCCTAGAGCGATTGTACTCGGAGCTGCTGTCTGCTTTGTCGGAAGAGCTCCTCTTCCTCGGTGAATAGGAATTTCTTCGGCACTGTTCTTGCCCTTTTGTGTCGGTCTGTGACGGATGAGTGAAACTTTTCTTTCGGCCGGCCTAGTATTAGTAGGCTGATGTGTTGATGCGCCGGCAGAAATGGCATGCCAACATGTAAATATGCAAAATGCACATATTCATGTTTCATTTGTGTCTCTTGTTTACCTTGAAATATTTTTGTGGTTGTGTTTGTGTAAACCATCTAATTTACATGTTCTTTCAACGTCATCTCATATCCATGTTCATGTAAATGACGTCTGTTTTGTCATCATCGTTAGAGTACGTCTAAGAAGTAAATGCTCTGTTGAGTGTTATTGACGTTTGTGACAATAAATTTTTTAAACACGAGTTTTTTAAGAACGCCGGTGGTGCTTTGTTCCTTAAAACATTCTGTGTTATGTCGAATACGTATATTCTCCCCTCTCTTTCTTTCTCTCTAATTCTCCTCTCCCCCGTGTAGGGTAGCACACTGGACTACTCTAGTTAACCGCCGTACCATTGTGAATTTTTTTCTTTCTTGAAACTGCCAATATACGTAGCTAAACTCCCCTCGAGTGGCATTTACGAGAACAGGAAGAGTCACCGGTAGCCACGGACGAGCAGTTCGCAAAGCTATTCGTTGTCGTTCACCAACATCTTAGCTGGCCGTCAAATCAATGAATTGCTGATTTTTACTCGTGTGAATCCAGTCTAGAAACTTGACTGTCGATCTCAAAGCTTTGTATCTATATGAACACCTTCGCCGAGCTAGCGTTAGTTCGTTATATTTAGAAAACGCTTGCAAGACCTACAGCAACATTGCAACATCACCATAGAACTTGTAGCTGAGCGAGTTGATTCATAATTCTGAGTAACCTGGTATGTGCCAATGCAGACGAACGCCAACAGAAAAGAATAGACAGGGATTGCGCTCGTCCCTGTCTATTCTTTTCTGTTGTCGTTCGTCTGCCTTTGTGCACACCAGGTTGCACAGAATAACTGTAGAAGGCGCGAGGTAGCAAAACATGCACTTATAAAATATAGAAAATGAGAGTTGCAATTTTCTTACGTCCGCATAACCACGTAAACAGAAATGTCCCCACGAAAAAGTCGCAGAACATACTTCCACCTCTTTGGTATTATTTAAACTTGGACCTGAAACAAAAAGCTTCTGTCAGAAAAAAAAGAGACACATGTATAAAGAATACATCAATCCCCTCCAAATGGCCTTCATCCAAAACGCTCATTTCAACGACGCCCAATGAAAGACTAACAGGCCATGGTAATCAGAACACTTCCTGTCGCGTTCGTCCGGAAAAGTGGCCCAGCCAGATATCTTTGGCAGTGAAACTGTTGTATCACGCCGTAGTTTGTGTGGTGTCACCATAAAACTCATGATCATGAACTACCACGCATTTTCTTCTTCATTTCCTTATTGTTGTATAAGTATTCATCTACTGCTTCGCTACCAAAACACAAGTGGCAATTTCTCCGGCGTGGGATGTAATAACTCTGATAGGCGAGACGATGAGTACAGATTGTGGCAGAGGGAAACAAACCAAGAAAAAGAAACAGGAATAAATGTATCGAAAGGATGGAATTTTATGGGGGTAATCGGTTGCGAGTCTGCTTGTTTCGCTGCAAATGTTGCCCAAAGACGATAGTCTTCTGCCGGCCTTCTTTCGTACATATCTTCACATTCTCAGCGCAGCCTAAAAAAACGCTACGGGTTTTAGAATTGTGTATATGTGTAGTTTCTGGTAAAGGAACAAACCGCCTGATACGTATTAGTGTTGTGCCTCAGATATGCATAATATTTGCTTTTTGATCGACTATAAAGTATGGAAGCAGCCAGCAGTTCGAGATTGCCGGGCGTTTAGCAAGCGCTTCAACATTGGCCGGGTGGCTGAATTGTGGGACAGATAGACAGACAAACAAACCAAAATCCCAAGTATCCCAAGTATCCCAAGAAAAGGCATCCCAAGAAAGACTATAGTCGTTCAAAATTAACGTAGCTGGCACTTGAGGCGTAATGCTAAGGAGACAACGCAGCTGATGGGCGTCTTACGTTCCGTCTTTTGCTGTTATAATATTGCGCATTCTACCATTGCGTAGCAGAACAGTAGAACCGCGCCAGGTGTCGGAACATGGGAATTTCTCAACGAGTCGGTGCTATAAAGGTCCACTCATTCCAAATCGCCCTGACATACTTAATCATCATCAGCAGCAAAGGCATTTAGAAGCTGCGTAGGTACAGTGAACTGGTAGCACAGGTTCGCTTGCTGCTTTCAGGACGCGCGGTGAGCTCTTGTCCGATTCAAGACGAATTATGGTGTAGTGGACCTTGCGCAACTGTACTTGCGCTAAACATTCTCCTATAGTTTGAAACGGCCTATGTTACGTGTAGGAAACATTTCCCCTTCTCTCTCTTTTTTACTCCCGTCTTCCCCTCCGCATGTGTAGGGTAGCAAACTGGACGCATGGTCTAGTTAACCTCCCTACCTTTCCTACATCCCTTCTCTCTCTCTCTCTCTCTCTCTATGTTACGTGCACAGACATTCGTTTACTTGCGGCACGTTAGAGGGATCCACCGAGAACCAAAGTGTGTGTAGAAAAAGCAGTTAGCTTATAGCAATTCAGAAGGCGACGTGCATCGGGCCCGATTCTCTATCACGTTCTACTCTTGGCGGTAGAACTTGTGTGTTTCGTTTGTGTTGTTTTCTCTGTTTATTTCTGTCTACTTCTTTGTCTCCCTCTTCCTATTTTTTCTCTTTCTTGCTCTCTGCGTCTTTACTCTTTTTTGATCCCTTTTTGACTCCTTCACTCTATTTATCCCTCCACCATAGCTTCTCGCTTTCTTCCTCCGTCTTCTTTTTTGTTTCCTTGACCTTCTCTTTTTTTCCTTCTCTCTGCATTTCTACCTCTTACGTCTTTTTTTCTTATTCTCACCGCTCACCACTGGGTGCCGGTCACTTGCCGAACACTGCCTTCCCATCGGCCTCTCCCATGAAAGCACGAGACCACAGCTGCTTAACCCTCATTCTTTGTTCTGTACTTTCTCTTATGCTTTCTCCTTTATTTCCCCCTGTATTTTATTGGTCACTTATTTCTAAACGAAATACATTTGTAAGTCATCGCTCCTGTGCGTGAAGCCTTGTCTCGGTCGTCGTCAAATGCGCTTTCCCCCTATACCATCTCTCGCTACGCATTGCTACACGTCATCTCGTAGCCTCGTGCATCACAATGCTTTCCCGCTCACCCTCTCATCTTTTGCGATGCTCGCCCGCTCGAAGCGAGGGAAGCGGTCTGCCAACACGCAGAAACGGGCGCGCGAGAGCTATGCTGCGAAAGGTAGAGTTTAGCCCAGCGGGTACGACCCCCGGTTTCTCAACGCGGGTCCCAGCATCCAATTCTGCGAACGACGGCTACATGTGCGCACGTATTTATGCAAACACAAGATTTAAATGTCCCCTGAAGAACCACTGAAAATACGAAGAACGAGCGCGTTATTTTCGCCCGGTATTTTCCCCTCTTTGCGGCGCTATTAGTGACGCCACGAGCTTGCCCACGTGACATCAGGCTGGCATAAGCTCTCGACTATGGCTGATATACTGGATACAACTGTTGTGGATTGTCTCCTACTCCACTTTACTATACAGTCGCGTGCCTATTCTGACTTGTCACATGCCCGTTCTGTGCAATAAGCTGCTTTCACTACGCTTTGTGCGTTAGTGCTGACATTCCACGTGTGTTGTGAAGAAATTAGTGGAGAGGATGAGATAGCGCCTATACGAAGCGTATAGTGAAGGCGAGAAAAAAACTATTGTCTCGGCTTTAAATTCAATGTAGTTTAAGGGCTCTTTAAAGCTCGGGGGAGGGGTGTGTTGAAAGCCTCAAGCCACCACCCATGGCGAGGCCACTGTCCTCGGAGCACATTCCCGAAATAAATGTTGTTTCCAGTTCCCGTAGACTTAAGTGCTAGTCGTTTAATGCCAATCAGCCCCTGTACAGCTTAGCGAACGCAAAGCTGTGTTGCTCAAGTTAATTACCTTGTAATTAGAATGTCTCTATGATGGTCATATAGGCTGTGGCGCCGTCAGTAACTCGAGGGCACTCAAAAACAGCTACAAGGAAAGCTACCCACCTGAGAAAGAACGAAGATTCCGCCGGTGTGTGGTACGTGTAAGGTTTGCGTAGTCGAGTCTACGTAGCAGATTTTTTCTACCGCAGCTGGAATTGGTTTTAAGACGCTGTTTTTCCGCTTCAATGTTAGGCGCAAGTCGTCGGCCGCTACTACGGAGTCGAGGTGTTTTTGTGCGGCGCCTTAAAGTCCATTGTTCATCGCGCTAATCGATTCTTTCACTGGGGAGGGAACCGATGCCTTGCACTGAATTGTCGCTCTAACACTCTAACAATGAATATTGTGTTTTAAAAAACGTGCAATTTTTCTGTGGTAAGTCGACGTTCAAACAAGATATTCGCGTTTGCGCGCACAGGCAATAAACATGAACGCCGGGCACGCATATCAGGATACGAAAAGCGTGCCATGTCCTTTGGCACGTGTACTTGCCAGAAATGTGAGCTGGAACATTGACATTACCTCTAAATGGTTATATTGGCTAAACGCAGTTGGAAACACAGAAGTATTTCATGACACTAAATGCTAAAACTAAAAGGTACCTCTGGTAATTTTATACGTCACATTAAAATCTCTGCGTTACATGCAATCGATGAGCATACAGAAATTCAGTGTTCCAGATCACAATAATCAAGATAGTACATCGCTTGCACACACATGATGTTTCGCTGATGACTGAAAAAGCCTCATTGCAATGAAAGACATTTTTTTTTGCCTTCTCCTCTTGCTTTAACAGTGCTAACAGTCTTTTTTGTGTTCCTGTAAGCTTAAGAAAATTTTTAGTCTGGATCATGTATGTTGTACTATGGGTGGACTTAATTCCTAGATCCTTTAAACATTGCCCACACAGGCAATCTTTGTAAGCTCGCTATTGCCATTAGCACAGAGGAAACTTGATTATTTTTTCTTGTTTCTTTTGTTCCTCCAAGCGGTGTCACGTAGCGGAGAATGAATGCGTTCACAAAAGTGAAAAGAAAAATAACTGAATGTGCTCGCTTGTATACCCGCGTGCAGCAATATTACTTTTTTTATTAGTAATAACGGTAATTTATTGTGAACTATGCATCAAAAGCGAAAATTCGTATGCTGCAGATTTTGTTACACCAATCTTCTTATTACGTATAAGCACCTCCAAACTTGAAAGTGACCTCAAAAGCTCCGCCAATTCATCCGTAGTAATCGGCCGTAGAAGCTTTTTGAAGGGAAGCGCATCAATGTCACATCGTCGTTTGTGGTGAGCGATGTGAATCCTTCAGCAGCAACACTGACTTCCGTTCGGAGCAGGGCTTCCGAAACCACCGCCTTGTTTCCGTGCAATACGTAAACCAGGAGAACACGTTAACGCTCAATCTCGAAGAGATTAAGCGCACCGTTGAGCGTTACGACTCGTATAGGGTACTGCGTAAGCATAATTCGAAACCGCTGTTCAGCTGAACTCCCTATTCCGCTAAGCCCGTTAAACTAGAATTGCCTATCCTTACACATGTGTTGTGCATACATATGTGTAACGATAGACAAATCTAGTTCTAGACAACATAGACAATAGAGAAATATATGTCTGTAACTTATCATCCGAAAAGTGGTCCCACGTACGTAAAATGGGGCAACGTTCAAGCAGTTCAAGCCGTCCACCCATACGAGAAGCCAGTGTGGAGTCTCGTTACGTAGAATTACTGCAAACACATGCATGCACATTTTGTTTTCGTGCCTCCATCATGGAGTGATCATGTGACACGACATAAACATGGACAGCCTGCTTTGCGTTCCCACATTCTTATATCGTCTTGATTGGTACGTGGGGTTTAACGTCACAAAACCACGATATGATTATGAGAGACGCCGTATGGTGGAGGGCTCCGGAAATTCCATCCGTGCACCTGCATGGGTTCTTTCACGTGCACCCAAATCTGAACGCACGGGCCTACAGCATTTTCGCCTGCATCGAAAATGCAGTCGCCGCCTCCGGGATTCGATCCCGCGACCTGCGGATCAGCAGCCGAGTAGCGTAGCCATTAGACCACCACGGCGGGGCATTCTTATAACTCAGACGTTATATTCTTATAACGTCCGAGTTTCCGTCCTATTACGCTACATGAGACTGCTGTAACAACGTTGGAATGTGCGAGAATAGCATACATGTTCAGTAAACGAGGTGTGGGGCAAAGTATATCCCCTTGACGAAACATTTGGCTTGCAAAAAAAAAAGGAATTTATGAATTCAGTGCCGGGTAATGTTCTCTTACCTTGAAATATTCTTTCGTGGTCATGGCGGTGCAGAAAACTCCAGCAGAAATCAGAAATACGTAACTCGTTTTTCGGATGAACTTGTTGCTTGGAAACAAAGTTAAATGGCAAGCGAGCAATGCACCCTGTACAGAACCTGGTTCGAAAATACTCTTTCGAGGTGAGGGTGGTATGACATAAGCTTCACTCTCTCTTTTTGCTGTTCTTTAGGCTGCGTTCACTGCCGTCTTAGGAAGTTGATTAAACTAAACAGTGCCAAGCACCAGCTTTCGCAAATATTTCCCAGTGATTTTTTAATGACCTGCGCAGATAAGGGCCCGCGAAGAATACAATTCATCGCCCCGAATGGGTGATTGATATGTGGGGTTTAACGTCCCGAACCACCATATGAATATGAGAGACGCCGTAGTGGAGTACTCCAGAAATTTCGACCAGCTGGGGTTCTTTGAGGTGCACCCAAATCTGAGCACGCGGGCCTACATCAATTCCGCGTCCACCGGAAATGCCGCTACGAATGGGAGACTTAAAATAGAAAAAAAGGGTGAATTCAGTTCATTGTAGAGGCGATTGTTGTAGCATGGAATGGCCAACGAGGAAGACGAGAATGCGCGATCTTGATTTCAGCAGTTCCGAAACGTGTCGCTAGGTGCCTGGAACGTTGGGCGGGTCGATACAAATGTCATAACCTTCATATTGCGCACGACTGTGTGCGCACAGTGATAGCAGGGACTAGAGCGTCGGCTGTCGATAAACTGACAAGGGGTGAAGCGCGTCGGCATTTATACATGTGCCATCGATGATCCCAGCCTTATCGCTAGCAGCCACGTCATTTCCAGAAAAAATGTCTGCTCCATTCGTGCACGCAATCTAATCAGGAGGTTGATTATAACACTATCTAGATGGTTCCTAGTCATCCAGCGTGCCTTGCGTGTTATGGGGCCATAATATAAAAATGAAAGGAGAAGACGGCGTGTTGCAATATGCCCCTTACGAACAATCATGCGGAAGCCTATTATTACCACTGGAGTGTGACAAGCTCCGAAAATAGATCAAAATCTTTTCATCCGTCTCCTCCCAGTAGCCGTGTTGTTTAATCGTCAACTTCTACCGGTACATAATTAACAGAGTTAACAAGGAATACACTATTATGATAGGGGAAAATAAAGAGAGCAGTACCAACCATACATAACAAAGATGGTTGAAACATTCAATGAGGAGGCATTGGAGAGGAGTGTTATAGGTAAGGTATTGAAGGTTGACACAACGCGTGGTAACCATAGCAATGAAAGGATGAGCTGGGCAGCTATGTCCATTGAGCAGATGTCGACAAAAACGTTCAAAACTTGCCGCAGTGGAGGAAGTCTGAAAACAACGCTGCCGACACCTTTCAATTTTCAAGGCAACGATGCCATCGTTTGTCATTTTCATATAATGATTTTCTTGCATTGCTCAGGTTGACGCCGCCGACGCGGGAGACCGATAGTAAATTTTCGCGTTTGATGAGACATCTAAGACATTCGCCCTAATAGCTGAAGTAATCGTTGATTGTACCCAGTATGTGTGGTCAACTGTTGCCCCAGTGAGGCTTTTTTGTACAAGTTAACGTAGATTAAAGCATACTTAGGGTAACCCGCATAGCAGCTTGTTGTCAGCGTTGCCGTTTCGCCTTTCACAGGCGAGAAAAGTTTCACGATCGTTTTCACCTATCGCGGATTATTTTCATTCATCGTGCGATCCGAAATGCGCTTATTTTTCATCGTCAACAGCGTCATCGCCATGCCGTCTAGTGTGCACATTGCGTGTACTGCGCCATGGTGGCAGAAAAAGAGTCTGTAGTCTGTCGTCTTACCGCCGTATTCAGAAATGCTCCTCGACTCGAATTCCATCTTTCACTTGACTGAGTTGAGCACTGCGCCACTGCTATACTGAAATCGACGCTGCGCTTCTCAAGAATCACTACAGAATATTGCCGATATGCAGAGACTTGGTCAGCCAAGAGACGGCGCTCCTATCGACTTTTTCAAGTCGAGGAGAGCCCTTGAGTGTAGAAGCATTTGTGAATACAAGGGTTATTATTCATTGACATCATCAGTTACGTCGTTTACAGCATCGTACAAAACAATCGCGCCATTGGCTGCGTTGTGAGTGACGTAAGTCGTCCGTCCTGTCACAGCCGTGGCGCCGAGCGCGCGCGTGAGTTTCTTCCGAAAGCTTTCACAGGGGCATACCGGGGACAACTCTAGAAGAGCACCGACAGTGAAAACGTGACATGATTCATATTCGCCGGGACGACGGAGCAGTCTGTGCACGAAGACAGGCTCGGTAGCTCGAAGTCCGGCAGCGACTGCGTTACTGATGATCTGGCATCCTTCCAAGCCGCGCTAAATCACGAACGGGAAGGCAAGCGCCGGCGGCGGGCGGATGCTGCAAATCACGCCGCCGAACTAGCTCGCGATGTCGAACGCTTGCAACAACGTGGCATTGCTGTGTCAATGTGATGGTTGCTGAAGCCCGTTGGCCGGGGCGAACGAACGCCCGTTTTCGGCGGTGGTGTCTCCAGCGGTACATTGGCTTCGGCGGCGACGCCCATGACCGCATGTTGTTTGAGAACCACTGCGATTAACGCATTGTGAAATGCATTTAACTGCTCATTACACTCCTCCATGACCGTGATCTTGCGAGGCACAACGTAAGGCATGTGAAATAAACACTGTGGTAAACACAAGTCAAACGTTTAAGAAGCACGAAGATGTAACTAATAATTGTGAAAGGCTCAAGGGCCACATCTGGTTGAAGTCACTTCTAAACACCGAGGCCACGCGTTTCAGCTTCTCCTGGTTAACCATTTGTTCGGAAAGCTTGGGTGGTGATACTTTTTTTTTATTTGTTCTTAGAAAATTCTTCAATTTATTGTTTTCAGATGAAAACTATATCGCTTATTTGAACCAGGTAAATAGTGTGAAAGGTGTAAATTAAGATGACTGATGTATTAGAAAAATTATGACGGTAAACAGTTCTTTTAGGGCCATTACTTTATTAACATTTTTTTCAGCTTGATTTTTCCAAGGTCTTTCTTTCCACCATCAGGAAACATTACTTCTTATTGTCCTGTAATTTCGAAAACCTGCCCTTGGGCATAGTACAACGCGGCATCGTAAACACGCGTACGAATTTGAGTTGTGCAGGATGTTTGTAGCGTGAGCGGTGCAATAGTCCGTCAATCCAGCCATCAAGGTCGGGCGGTCGGCCATACCTGAGGCCTGCTCCTCAGAGGCCTTCATAAAAGTGGTGAATGTAGCCCTTCCATGACAGCCGAACCTGTCCGCTGAAACGTGTCTCGATGTAAAATAAAAAAAGGACAAAAAATGACTCAGGCAAGTTTTGTGCGTACAAATTAAGCCGAACGATATATTATGACCCTACGAACCCGTTGAGAATAATTCGCTTTTTGGCTGAAAACTGTAGCGACGCGGTCAGTCGGGTGAACAACAACTTTATTGCAGTTGGGTTGGTGCTATATAAAGAGATGCGTGACGTAACATGTCACGTGATTACGGGTGTTATCTGAAACCTTGCTTCCTCGCAAGCACTGCTCACTGTCTTGAACGACCACCTCGCGAACACATGACTGCGCCGCAACACCGTGGGAACGGAGCGTCTTCGACAAAAGACGCCGTGCACAATGGATCACCGGCTCCCGGACATCTGCAAGAATCGAAATCACGCGTATCAATTCAAAAGGCAAGTCTTTTTTTTTGATTATGATTAGGAATGAGACGTTGTAGGTAGTCGGCAGATCTAGCCTTGCGAAAGTTGCGGCCGACAGCCCCACCTGGTTTCCTTCTTGCAAATTGTATTGAACTGATGCCCTTTTTCTATGTCTTTTTTTTTGTTTGACCTAAGCGAAGGCACGCTCTTAGAAATACTCGCGTAGCATGACCTAGCTCTGCATAAGCCGGCAGCCTGTGCGTTGTTCCGCATGCAGTATTATATATCGGACCTTTATTTCATTGCACCACACCTCAGCCTAATTGTCACCCATAACCAATCCTATGCGAGGTCTGTAGCAGTCAAAAACGCCTAGTAAAGTAACAACACAAGCATCCTGAAGATCAAGTGACCACGCGAAAACGCATTATCAGTTACACTGTCGCATGGCGAGACTAAAACTTGTGGTTTCTCAAATAAACATTGCCGTTGTTCCTTGATTGATTAATTCGTTGGGTTTGACGTCCCAAAACCACCATATGATTATGAGAGACGCCGTAGTGGAGGGCTCCGAAAATTTTGACCACCTGAGATTCTTTGACGTGCACTCAAATCTGAGCGCACTGGCCTACAACATTTCCGCCTCCATCAGAAATGCAGCCGCCGCAGCCGGGATTCGATCCCGCGACCTGCGAGTCAGCAGCCGAGTATGTGTGGAAGGGGCGAAGGGGACGCCTTGGTATCCTTCGCTCCAACCTCAAGATAAGTTGTCGCCGAGTATAACATACAGATCCTAACTTTTGTCTGCCCACAAGGCCGTGAATGCGTTTTTTTTTCCTGTTTCTTGAAGACTGCTGTCTTCAGTGAACACCTTTGACTTTTACATGTGCTACTGACATGTACGAATCAGTGTGCTTATTGCTAATCCCTTCCTCTCTTTCCCTCGTCGGCCTTTTTCTGCGTTCCCAGTCTCCGGCACAGGGTAGCCAACCGGACATCATCAGCAGCAGCCCGACTACGCCTACTGCGGGGGAAATCATCTCCCATGTTCCTCTAATCAACCGGGTTCTGTGCTTTCTCCGGCCACGTTTTTTTTTTTCCGCAAACGTTTTATTCTCATCTGCCCGCCTAATTTTTGTGTTACCTCGCGCGTTTGCTTTCTTTTGAAATTCAGTCTGTAACTCTTAAGAGCTCGCAATCATCTTGTCTACGCACTACATGCCCCACCCAAGCCCATATTTTTTTTATTTCTACTAAGAAATCCTTTAAGCGCAAAATGGTTTTACGCGTTTCAGTAAAGTAACATTTCAAGCACAATTTGAGAATTTCTAAAACATCACTCTTACCGCGAAAGCACACTTGATAAGCGAGAAAACGCGCGAAAATAAAATGTGGGTGGCGACGCCATCTTGATAATCCCGCACCAAACTTCATGACGTCATAGATTTCGAAGGCGCCTACTGGGTCCTACGTACCTTTTAATCGATTGAAACAAATTGCGTTGTCATCTGCGGGTGCCATATACCTAGCATACGAAAATTTTAAAAATTTCATAGAGCTAATGTTCGGAAAATACAGAACATGCCTATTAAAATTTTTCGACGTCACACACGGAGATTCCGGTGAGAAATATAAAAATTAAACTTCAACCTTGATTTTCTCCGCTAATAATGAACTTATGATGGAGAAACATTAGGCATTAGAGTTTTCAGAGTGCAGTTTGTCAATCTAAACCAAGTCGTTGTTTCTGATTTGTGCCCCTTTAACAAATGTTTCCTCACTGACCATTATGCTCTTTTCTTGCCTCTTCGAAATACACATACCATTTTCCTTCCCATTGCTCACTACGTCATGCTCAATTCAGGATGAACTTTCGTCGTGAGCCTCCAGGCACCTGCTGCGTAGGTTAGTACCATGTAAGATGCAGCTGTTAAGCATTCCTCACCAGCAATAGGGGTGAACTACCATTCGTTATCTGATAATGCACGCTGAAAGTGCTTCACTTCATTCTTATTCTTTTAGTTAGTTCAGTCTGTCTTAGTCTCATGCTTCATCTCCACGGTAACTACCTGTCCTAATCAGATGCATTCCTTTGCCGCCTCCAGTGCATCATTGCCAATCAAGATGCAATGTTTTCTTTCGAGACTATCGCACATTGTTTTATGTTTTTATGTTTTTTTAGATTTCTAAATAATTTTCAGATCTACTGTTTTGATTTTGTTGTCCTACCCAGTGACCATGAGCTGCAATTTGCCCCTTGAGCTATTTATGAGTGAAATGCGACGAAAGAATCACACGTTGCCGATGTTCACTGCACTTACTCGTACACTCCGCTAACCTGTATACATGAGGTACCCATATGTGCGGGAGCAGGAATTTTCATTCATAAAAATGTTTATCGTGGTATCATTATGGTGAAGAACGATTAGTTTTTACGTAATTCAAAACGCACTTACTTTTCCGTCGTTATATTTCCTTTATGGCAGCTGTAACTGACGCAAGGGCTTGTCAAGTTAAGGACTTGACCATCATACATGACTCTTCTTTCGTTCGTCCAACATCTTTCTGCGAAGTGAGCGCATAAACATCAATTTGGCCATTTATACCAAGGCCCCACAAGCGCAAGTTAATTTAATTCATGCAAAACAGCATATTGTAGAATATGCTGAATAAATTAAACAGCACAGAACAAGAATTCTTTTCACGAAATTCTCAGCTAGCTCGTTTCAAGTTAACGTCAAGTTTGGTGATTTCTAGTTACGGCAGGTAGGAAGTGTAGCCAAATAAAAAAAATAAGACGATTTGATTACTGTTTCATACCTATAGCTAAAGCGTTGTCCTAAGGAGCCCCTCAACCACCGAGAAGTCGAAGTCTAGTTGTCGCAAGGGTCTTTTTCGAAACGGTGCCATAAAATGGCAGTTACACGTGTTCAATAATTCAAAAAAGGCCCCCGCTCGTTTCACTTCACTCATTCGCTAAGCTTCGTTCATTTACTCGTCTCTCTTCCTGGCTGACTGCTCATCCTCACAGCGCGAGGAGGAAAAGCGGCAAACGCACGGGCCTCGGAGTGGACAAGGAGGCTTAGTCAATGACCAGAAGACGAAATTGGTGACGTCACGCTGAACAGCGACAGGCTGAACCCCGATGAAAGGCCCAGAAAGAATAAAGGGTTGTGTCGATGAATTTAAAAGGCGGCCGCAGATCATGACGCTGCAATGTTTGGCATTGTTGACCGCAACGGCATTCTGACTCGATGCACGCACTTCTTGAAACGTTAAGTAAGTATTGCAGGTGATTCTTCAGCCTTGCGGTTCTTCGGCTTGTTTGTGTCACATCAGAATTATGACTTTATATAAACCTGTTCAATGTAGATTACAAAATCAGAAGCTATTTCTTTTTTTTACCTACATTGGTTGTGACTGTGCGCCTCTGCTGCTTGTTGATGTACAAAGGTGTAGATCTGCTTCAATATAATCAATAGTCAATGTGTGGTTGTGCTTGTCTGTTTCTTCCTGTGAGTCCTGTTTAGAGTTGCGGTACTTACGATGGTTCTTACGTGAGAACATCAACTCGCCCAACAGTCAACTCTTTTAAAATCCTAATGAACATTCTCTGAACGCTTCGACTCCGACTCATCAGCACGAAAGTGACAACTTGTTAAGAAGCAAATAGTTACTGCAACCACGAACTTACTTGCACAGAAGTACGTCCAAAATATTGTCCCGAAAAGGTAGAAACAAAACATAATAACGTTTTCACGCTTAAATTATCCACCTGTGTCTGAAAAAAAAAAACAGCAACTTAGTGAGTGAATTGAGTAGGTTAGCATGACGCGTCTGCAAGCTCTTGTTTCACGTCTAAATAAAGCTTTCGTTTGGGCTAGATTGTGCGTTCTTGAACACATATTTCGGTAGAGGAAAAAATACGGATGTAGGAGAGTACACAGGACAAGCGCAAGCTTCAATTGTGCAGCTAAAGTTCTCACCCGTCCTGTGTACTCTCATACGGTCGTGTTTTTTCTCTTTTTTTGCGCAACCTAATTATGTACTTATGTTCACCTTTCTTTGTGAGGTGTCCTTTCTCCTACATCTTATCTTCTTATATCATGCCCCAACTAGGCCAGCCGATTTTATGCAAGTTTCAGGTACGCCAGGTACTTGAATGTGGAAACACATCCTGGACTCCTTTGAAATTTATACTTTCCCTAAAACCATAATTCTAAGCAGTCAATAAATCCGTAAGGGCAGTCTGAGTTGACGATCAGTAACAGTGCACGCCGACCAAAATTGAATCCATTGAGTTACAATTAAAGTGTCGTAGCAAATAGGATCAATTATGATCGCTGTCAGGGGCCATGTAGCCCAGTCAAGGATGGCTGTCCTTAGTCATGCAGTTGACTAAATTTATAAAACGCGGCAGCGTCGAACGTAATTTATTACATTTTAGCCCTATATTGTAGCTTTTTCTTTCAACTTTGCGCCATTATGATCCCAATATAATAATAACGTTCTCGCTACAAAACATTTACTGTTACTTCAACTGTGTTCCGTGCATCTTTATAATTATTTCAAAAGTCCCGCTCTTAAAGGCCTTGGTTGTGCCAGCCAGCGCGAATGGGAATTATCCTCATCATTAAACGGTACGAACTTGTTTCGTTCTCTTCAACTTCCGCTTCTCTCCCACTTGTGGACCGATTTGTCCGGCGCGTAATACAAAAACAATGATGGGCGAGTCAACTACTTGACTAAAAATCGGGTAACATCACATGATAGCTAGTTGCGGAACAGAGATCACTTATAGCATTAGGTAACAACTACAGTCACGCAACTGAAAATCATGTAACATGTCGCAGTAATTAGTCGCGTCAACAAAAATCACAGAGCACCTAGTTACGGGGCTGAAAGTACCGTACAAATCCTCACGTAATTAAAAATCCCGCACGATCACATATATTGGCGCGTTTCTAGCGTTGCTGTATGTCTCTCCTTGATGTCTGTTACAAGATGTGATTTTAGTGACGTGACTAGCTGTGACACGGTTTTAGGCAAGAACATGTCACGGTATTTCATCACGCAGTCACGCACGATAGCGTAAAGACTAAGGCACGTGACATGTTCTGGTCACGTCACAGCTAGTCACGTCTCTAAAATCACATCTCGTACCAGACTGAAACTTTACATATATAGCCAATACTAGCCACACTTAGTGCTATTAGCAAAAAACTTAGCATATCTAGTGAAATCTCAGTATGACTAGCAAAACTTTCCTATTGGGATCACTGCTTCTCGTGATGGTTCCTGCCTTGTCGCCTATTTGTGCAGCTGCACTGTTTGTTTTGTTTTGTTTTTTGCCAATAATTATTGCCTAATTCTTGCGTAGTTCCTCCTCATGGTACTGTCCAATATTTCTGAGTACACTTCCTTGCAATTTACGAAGAGAATCCAAGCAGAGTTGCCAAATGTGTGGCCCCACCGGTTATATTCCGCTCTTCTATTAGTGCCCTGTTGCATTCAAGTTGACCAAATTGAAACAAAAGGGCACGACGAAAATGTTCCTAATATTTAAACATTTTTTATGTAAGCTAATCTACAGGAAGGGTCTCACAAGTTTGGTCATTTAAACAAGTTAGGTCTCTTAAACTAGCGCCCCGCCGTGGTGGTCAAGTGATTAAGGTACTCGGCTGCTGCCCCGCAGGTCGCGGGATCGAATCCTTGAGGCGGAAATTCTGTAGGCCCGTGTGCTCAGATTTGGGTCCATGTTAAGGAACCCCAGGTGGTTGAAATTTCCGAAGCCCTCCACTACGGCGTCTCTCATAACCATATGGTGATTTTGGGACGTTGAACCCCACATATCAATCAATCAATCAATCTTAAACTAGCCTTTGGGAAGTCTCCCATGACTTTGGTCGAGCATAGCTCCAGCATAGCCTGATGTCTAGTTCATGGGCTAATGTAAATACTAGACTTACTACGAAGCAAAAGTTAGTTTTTACTGAAAATATTTTTCGCTATCTCAATCTCCCACAGCATATGCAAGTAATTGAGGTTTTAACCCTAAGGACACCCATACAAATGTTTACATATGCGTATAACGAAAATTAACTCTTTCAAACACGCAAAGACACTTGGCGCTACCAAAATCAGCGAACGTGATTGACAGGCGCCTCTGTAATACAGCTTTTCGTGTTAAACCATGGTGTATGTGTCATTGATGAATACAAGTCAGATGGCTTTATCAGCTGCGACAACAAACAGGAGCTAGAGACGCAGAGAGAGAGAGAGATAAATAAAGAAGACAGGCAGAGAAGTTAATCAAGCTTGGCTCGGTTGGCTACCCTACACTCGGGGTTGGGGAAAGGGAGAATAATAAAAAGGAAAGAGATAGAAAAAAAGAGTAGTAAGAAAGAGAAGGATCAATTGTCAGCTCGAGACTACACATCACGGTCTCATACTGTTCTTTCACAAGCGCTCGTGAAGTCTGGTGGTCCTTAAGAAATACAAGAGGGCTTTCGTGCCTTTGCGGGCATGCGAAACCGTCGGCCAAGGTCCCAGGATCTTCTTTTCTGTAAGCGGCCGTGAGTCCAGCTGAAAGAGCTTGCCTTCCATGATACGTCGTTCGGTCTGGTATGCTGGGCAACGACATAGAATGTGCTCAAGCGTCTCCTCGCAGGGGCAGATGCCGAACTGCTCGCTATTCCAAGGAGACAAGAATATGCATTAGTAAATGCCACACTCAACCTCATGCGACACAGCAAAGTTTCAGCGCATCGTGGGAGCCCGGATGGCAAGTGAAGTTGCAAGTTTGGGTCGAACGAATACACGCGCGCGTTGGAGAAACCCGGCGTATTCCATTGTAGGAGAGTAATACCGCGAGCAAGTGATTGTGGTCGCCTTGCAGGGTCTGTTCTCAAGAGTGGTTTGGGCGTGCGCAGGTCTTGGTCGTGAGCCGATTGAGCAGCTTCATCCGCGCGGTCATTGCCGAAGATTCCGCAATGACTCGGCAGCCATTGAAACACAATATCGTGACCTTCGACGAGCACTTTGTGTAGTCGTGCCTTATCTGATATAGTAATCATTCATGTAACCCATGCTGCATAACGAACCGTATTGTCTGTAAGACTATCCTCAAGTCACAAAAGATAACCCATTGATTAAGTTGCCACCGAAGAATGTACTTGACTCCACCTTGAACCGCTGCGAGTTATGCTGCTGTCGACGGCATGGTGTGAGAAAACTTGTATTGAAGCAACACAGTACAAGATGGAACAACCACTTCTCCTGTAGAGTTGTTGGAATTAGTGGAGCCATCGGTGTTATCATGTATGTGGCCAAAGTACCTTTCGTCCAACAGACGCAAAGTCAATTGCTTCAGAGCTAGCAGTGACATGCGTGCCTTCCCAACGATTCCAGGAACCGATAAGTGCACGTCAGGTTGACGGAGACTCCATAACACAGCTGCTAGACGCATCGCAAGTTTGAAGCCATGCCGTAATATGTCCTGATGTTTCGCCACAATACCGCAGAACAAAGAATGGGGCCTCCACACTGTCAAACGTGCTAAATGATGTACTGGAAGCCGTGACAAATGTCGAAAGTGTGCTCTGAGCATCTCGACAATGATATGCGTTGTGACCGGCTGTTCTTGGGCGATAACAATAGTTGCCACTGTCGACGAGCATCTTGGAAGGCCAAGACATGTCTGGAGTGCTTGAGCTTGTACGCTCTGTAGTGCACGGATGTTAGTCTTAAACGTGTTGGACAGGGCAGGAAGTCTGTATACCGGAGAAGATCGAGAAAGGGGGCTGTGTAAAGCTGCAGCATGAGTACACGGATGGGCCCCATGATTTTCCAGCAACGAACTTGAATACATTTTCAATGCCAATGAGCTTTTTCTTGAAATATGCGACATGTGGGCTCCAGGTTAGGTCACGATCTACGATTACACCTAAGAATGTATGACTGCTCTTATAAGCCATCGCAGCACAATGGGTAGAAAGACACTGGTTTACGTGTAAACGTCACCGCTGCGAATTTTTCTGTGGCGATAGTGAAATCTTGCTGGCGATGGTATGCCGATGTCATTGTTGCCGCCTTCTGTATCCTTGCGCGCACTTGAGGCCGTGTCATGCCGGGCGTCCTAATGCAGATATCATCAGTGTAGAGAGATATATAAGACGTCTCTGGCAGCATTTCGGTGAGCCCCACCAGAACCAGGTTGAAAAGAGTAGGACTCAAAAAGCCGCCTTGTGGCACCTCACGACTTGTGAAGTGCTTATTCGTAGACCCATCTTCAGTTAGAATGAACATGGATCTCTTTGTGAGGTAGCTTCTAACACATCGAGAGACACGACCTCCAAGTTCGGCTGCTTCGAGAGCATTGAGACCAGCCTCGTGGGTCAAGGCACCTTTCACATCTAAGAACAGAGCTATAGACAGCCGTTTCTTAGCTTTCTGTTGCTGAACAGAGGTCACTAAGTCAAAGACGCTATTGATTGAAGACAAAGTAAACGTTTATAAAATTAGCTAATTAGTGAATGTGGGAATGTTTCTTAAACCAGCAGCTCTTAGGTCTGGATCATCCTTTGGGCTCAGGCAGCGAGTCTGCGCTGGTTCTTAGCTTTCTGTTGCTGAACAGAGGTCACTAAGTCAATGACGCTATCGATTGAAGACAGAGTAAACGTTTATAATATTGGCTCATTGGTGAATGCGAGAATATTCCTTAAACCAGCAGCTCTTGGGTCTGCACCATCCTTCAGGCTTAGGCAGCGAGTTTGCGCTGGTCGACTATCAGGGAAACGACGCACAGTTTCCGCAAAAGATGAATGTTTCTCCTAGTTTAAAAAGCATTAACCAAAATACCCTCTAACGCACGCAAATGAATGCGCTTTCAGCCCTCATGCTAACATATTTTAAAGACAAATGGTAATAAACCTGACCGTATTTATAGTAGTTTTTTTAGAAAATCCAAAAAATTGAACTATTTTTCTTCAAAAGCTGGGGTTCATAAACCCTTTCGACTGACTGAACTATCGCTCACTGGACAGCAAATCTTACCTGCAAGGCAATCTTCAATGTATTGGCGAGTACACTTTCGTCGCGCTCTCGTCGAACAGTTGGTGAATATTCGCACAAAAAAAACGCTTATGGAAATGTTATGCAGAAAGCGAAACAACCAGCTTCAAACCTGTGACTTTTCTTGGAGGGCTTTCGTTGCCGTGAACGTGCGCAGATTAAAATTTATTTCTGTGCACTTCTTAAATCATTTGTTCGATGGCGACAGACAACTACCAGACGTGGCAATTTTTTGTTTGTTTTTTTTTTCAAAAAATGAAACGCGTCACTGTCAAAGCAAGCTTGTGTGAACCTGCGTAAAGCTAGCAATGCTGAGGGAAAGACGAGAAAAAAATGCGCGCAATTATGATTGAGGACGTCAAGAAAAATGTGGCCAGCCGCTGCACAAGAACAATGGACTAGTGAAGAATGCACAGCACAGAGAAGCACAGAAGCAAGTGGAGAATCACGCTCAAATTCAAACATCTGTTGCTTCTCGTCTTTGTGATGTAGCTCCACTGAGCTAAATACACAAATGAATAACGGAACAAGAACAAGCGGACAGGACATGTGGTGAGAAGTGTCATACCAACTAGCTTAATTAGAAGCTTTGCTTTTGATCGTCACTTTGCCAGCATCACAGATTTTCAGTGCTATTTATTGGTAAGAGCTTGAACGACATTTAAACGCGGGCCCGAGGCTGCTCATCTCCGTGAAGTGTCCCTTTCTACTGCAGCGCCCTCGGCGCAATCCAGACTGCACTAAACGCTTGTTTCGCACATTCAATCCACGAAGTGCTGCTACATGACGACATTCGTGTAGCATGAAAACACCGAAAATTCACCTGACCAGGATTTGGGTACATTTGCACGTAGCGCGATCTCTTGGCGGTGATAGCGGCAGGCTGCCGTGAATGAATGGAAAATAGGCGAAAAAATATATCTTTTGAATTAACTAGTTATCAAAAACGACTCCGATATCTATATAGCAGAGACTTACAGAATCATTTTCCTGGAATATCAATATCACACTACAAGGCGCGTGGCTTCTAAGTGATTAATATTTTACAATGAGGCCCCACGTATTTCCGATTGGAGGAAATTTCAGGGAGGCCACACAGCTTAAAGCCCGATACTAAAATTTCGCCAATATCTTCCAGCAGGTCTCACACAGTCGTTTTTTATAACTAGCTTAGTCCAAATCTATGTTTTTTTTCGTCTATTTCCTATTGATTTAAGGCAGAACAATGCTCACGCTAACGAGCAATGATGACACGCAAATATGTCCCCAAACCTTGAGAATGAGGTATCGTTTACTTTAGGTAAGTTTCACCAAAAGGTTCGTCGTCTTGAAACCATAAATTGTTCTTGTTCTCGCTCAACAAGAACAAGCATAGGAACATTCCAAAACAAGAACGATCCCCAGTGCTTCGCCCCCTCGTCATGAATCACTTCGTAGAAGTGAGTGCATATTTTAAAACACGAAAGTGTTTCATGCCGGGGTCCACCAATACCTCAGTGACGTATTTCTGTCACGGAAATGAAGTTGAAAAAGTACACATGACAGAAGAGAAAAAAAAACATTTGCGTCAACATGAGTTTAACCAAGCGCTTAACCTACAACCTCTTGCTACGCGACAAGCGATGCCGGGCCCGAATTTATTTAGTACACCTGATTTTATTTAGTACATATTAAGCTACAGCCCCAAACACCCGAATTCGTTTAATACATATTAGGCTACAGCCCAACCAGAGTGTACAGAACCCGGGAAAATTGAGTTATCATTTAACGCGTCACGGTGGTCTAGTGGCTAAGGCACTAGGCTGCTGACCCGCAGGTCGTGGGATCGAATCCCGACCACGGTGACCGCATTTCCGATCAAGGCGAAAATGCGTGAGGCCCCGTGAGCTTAAATTTAGGTGCACGTTTAGGAACCCCGGGTGGTCGAAATTCTTAGAGCCCTCCACTACGGCGTCTCTCATAATCAAATGGTGGTTTCGGGACGTTAAACCCAAACAATTATCTCTTACATAAAAAAGCTTTCGAACACGACAGTGTCTTGACGTCAATTCATTGGGAAACTGAAGGTTGCAACAACTACATACAGCCAAAACAATTCATACATCAAATTGAGAGAGAGAGAGACAGAGAATTTAAAGAGACAGAGTATTTTATAGAAGAGCTGCAGGTTTTTTTTTACTTTTTTCGCTTGGCACGCTACTGCAGGTGCGGGATGATGATTATGACATATACAGTGATAAAAACGTAACACATCTAGTCACACAAGAAAACTACACCATTTTTTTTAGGCTTGTGGCCTGCAAGAATGTCAGCAGCACTTTTGTTACGCGTAACGCACTGGAGTGACTTTTGTATGGGTTCAAAGTGTGTCTCAACTACAATTTAGAGTCTTGTAGGAGATTCAAGGCCACCTTCAGACACTGTCTCTCGGGCCTGCACTGTCTCTCTAGCCTGCATTCATAAAGGACATGATTGAGGTCTAAAAACTTTACATCGGACACACAATGGTGAGTCTGAGGTAACGGACACTGCAAAGCCCTTTATGAAGTTGGCTTCTTCTTATGAAAGGTGAATAGGAAGGCCCGCATGCGCTATTTAGAGTGAGCAGTGTTCATAGGAGCGTGCTACGCAGATTGCGTAGAAACTACCGCTTGCCAATGCATGGTTTCTCCAATGATTCCTCATCATGGCACTGGTCAGCACATTGTGGAGGGTTAAAACTCGCTTCATCATCCCTCTATTAACGCAGTTGCTGCCGTAAAACAGGAAAACCTTGCCGTTTTCCGCAAGGCTGGCGCTAACCAACGAAGTCGAACGTAGAGAAAATTCTGACGTCACCGATATACAGCATCCCATAGATGGCTTGCATAGACGTCACTTAAACCGTCATGATGACCAACTTCAAGGCACACTGAAGGTTTGTGACGTCGCATGCTAATGTTATCATTACATCCCTTGCAAGTTATTCTGTTATTGTCGCTCAGTGGGCAATAGTATTCAACCACATCCTTATGATATCAAAGCAGGTTTAGCGCGATGCGATTGTGCTGCCCAATGCGTCATCAAGTCCGCCATGTTAGTAAACAGGTACGTCATAAATCCGCGACCATGACGTCACGTGCAAGCTACGTATAGAAAGCACGCTCAGTATGGCCTCGTAAAACAAAGGCTAACGTCAGGTTCAAACTGCACAAGCGGCGAAAACCTGTCAAATATGACGGAAGCCCTCCCTTCTTCCTGTTTACGCTCTGATATCGTTTTCTTTTCTTTTTTTCACTTTGAATCAAGAAGAAGGCAAACTAGGGGCTTCCGACGCACAACCACTACGAACAGCTGCTTATGGATATGTTAAGGCGCTGTTTACATCGCTACCGTATGCTATCCAGCATAATCTGTCAATGCATGTAGCCCAATTCCTCAGCGACACACAGCGATAAAATGAAAAGCCGCGCGTATTACTGGGAGGCCACATTTTTTTGGTGCTGTAGTGAAAGCCGGCTTAGGCACCACAATTCGCACAGAAAATACGGTAAATTCATTACAACTTTTTCATATAACTATGCGATGCATATCGAACTCTATATTTTACTGCAAGTCTTATATATGCGGACTTGACTGTATAGCTGCATCCCTCGAACAAAGGAGGTCGGTATGAAACCAGAACAAAAACAGCTGTAGATCATATGTACAACTATTTTGTTTTTTCATTCAACTTTGGTGCCATTAAGATCCACATGCAGTTCACCAAAAGCCAGCAGCATGGAGTTGTGTGCAATTGGATACGCAGTAACCAAATTACTGATGCCTGTCACAGCATCAGAATAAAAGTCAGGAAGCTCCACCACCCCCTCCCCCCAAAAATAATGAAAAAGGTAAAGCAATCACGCCGTACAGTTGCGGAACACCTGCTCCCCTTATTAAACCAAAGCACCAATACAACTGACCTATAGGTGACAGCGTTGGCCTGTGACGTTTGCACAAAGAGGAATCCTCACAAGCGCTAAGTATTATTTGCGTCCCCGACCATGTCGTCCGAAAGTGCAACGCTACCCACCGTGCCCGTTTACGACTACGCCATATTTCTAAGCCTCACGGCTCTTAGTTTGGGTAAGTGCCCATGCATTGACCTCAGCTACGAATATTCAGTGTCATCCGAAATCGGTTTCAGGCAGTCAGCTTAGTGCGATTCGCGGGAAATACGAGCTAGCAACTTCACATTACACCGACAGCACATTAACGGGACAGGATCAGACGGTTCGCTAGAAAAATTGAGTGAATTCGTTAAAATAGAATTTTTAAATCGCTGGGTAAACAATAATAGAGTTAGCCTAAACGGTCTCTTAATATGTGTTCATTTCTTAATGTAAGATCAAAGCGAATTGAAAGTTAATAACAGAAAAGAATCGAAAGTTATTCGAATAGAAGGAGCCTTGGTCGAGGGCCTCCAAAAACCTTACCCGCGCTTTTCACCTGGTCGATCAGCTCTTGCTGGACGGCCAGGTCAGAGCTGGACAGTCACGACTCCCACTAATCCCACATGTGGCGTTGGTGTCGTTTCTCGGTGTTTCAGGCGTGGTCGATGCTTTAAGTCCCGACATGTATAATGTGATGAAGTGTATAGGACTCCGTCTATGCCAGGGACCGACGCCTCGATAGCACGCCGGAGTATGACACCAGTTTGAATCCCAAATTCATGGCCTCCTCTTCCGTTATGTGTCCACAGGGTCCCTTAATGTTCGCCTATGACAGTTTAAGGATTAAAGCCATACTTTTCTTCTAAGACAGGGTCTTGAACCTCTCCCGCCTCCCTTTGATAGCTTCCTTTAACTAACGCGTTTTTCCACTGCCTTTGCGATCAGACCACGTCTGAGAAGCCACGATGGCATGTGTTGAAATTGTCACGTGACCTCATATTATGCGACATTATAACAGCTCCATAGTGACACCATGATGACGTCTCAAATACTGACCATCTATAACGTCTTGATTACATCGTATCTTGACGTCGCATTGTGTTTTTTCAACATAAAAGTGTTTTATGCCCGAGTCCACCACAGTTCCACCATGGCGGAAAACCATGAGTGGGTCTGCCAGCACGTCACTGAGCAATATCCTCAGCTACCGCTGCTGACGGTCAATTTGCCTGTTTGATGAGGCAGCGAAAACCTTCGTCTTAAAGCTGTATATTTCATCTGAAACCTTCCAGTATTTATTTGCGTAATACAGCTTCAGCCCAAGTCCAGTTTGCCCGACATAGGTTGACGCTGCTAAAATGTCCGCGAATGTCAGCTAGTGTTGTCTATCAAAATGAGCGTAATTAGGTTCATGAAACATAGCCCTCAGGTTTTTATCTCAAGTTAACCGCTGTGCCAACGTCGTGAGCATCTTTCGCGAAGATCTCACAATCCCCTTCGACTCACAGACATACAAAGTTGACGGCTACTTTACGCATACGCCTAAGGAGTACTGCTTCATACGGATCCACAATATTTACAATTTGTACAGCCCAGCAGTGAAGGCCTGCTGCGAAATTTGTGAAGGGAATTTTCGCGCACAACATCCGAACGTGCACATCCAATGGGGCAGCGCCTAGGGTTTGCGCAATCATATTGTCACGACGTCAAAACAGAGGTCTTATCGCAGAAATTGAGACACCATAAGCAGGTAGGTTCTTTTATTAGAACGCGCAAGAGAGTTCTTTTTCATCCATTTCATTGTACTTCATGGCACATGCACAACTGTCATTGTCTTTCTTTTTGACAAGCACGTGACAATATTTTTCCTTTCAATTATATCGACCCATCCCCTAGACATCTTCCTCTACATGACATGCCTGCGGTATTTGGCCACGTATTGCCGAACAATGATGACATGCGATGACGTTATGATAATGTGACAAATTTTGGCCATCTGCGACGCGAGCGCGCGCGATGATATTTTGCATAGCTTCATGATGACGCCGACGGTTACTTTTCCTGTCTTGCGACTAATCCGAAGCTTCCACCTTAACAAATCAGTCACAACAATAGCTGTCGAACTTGTCCAGGCTCGTAACCAGAAATTTTTGATAGGGAGGGGGGAAGCACTTGCTGAAGATTATCTATACTATCTATAGAAAAACACCTATTACATAACATATTTACGGTAAGACGCTCCCTATATCAGGAACTCAAGAGACAGGGAAGGGGGGAAGGGGAGTGGGGACTAGGGCAATCTTACGGCTACGGGCCTCAGCTCGTCAGTCTCGAACCGTTGCAGGGACCGGACTGTACCTGTCCTTACGAAGACGTGTGCGAGGCGTTAGCACCAAGGATGAGGCGTTCTTGGGAAGCCGGTCACTGCATGTCATGCCGCTCGCCCTGTCTATGGTGGCGACCAACGTCTCTGCCATGGGCACGATCGGGTGGGTCGCCTACTTCTACATGCACGGCTTCCACACCTTCTGGTGCATACCGGCGTTCGTGCCGGCAGGGATCCTCTTTTGCTACCTCCTACTACCCGTGCTGTACCAGCGGAAGGTCACGTCTATATTCGAGGTAAGGTATACGTCCGCCTAAAAGATATAATTGAACGTCCTTCTTATCAACCAAATATTCTAATGAATTCCTGCATACGGATTTTACTGACAATTTGTCGCTGACCTCACCTGGCAGCTATACATATATATTACACAATATCCGGCAAGGTCCCGTTAAGCGTTCGCAGACCTCGTCCAGTTTTTATAGACATGCAAAGCTGTCGCCCACTTTACGGTCAAGACCACGAATCTTTATTCTCTGAAAATCCAAAAAAATTAGTTGCAAAGTCCCAAACAGGACCACGTAAATCATATTCTATAGAATACGTTATTACAATATACGGGTACACTAGTGAACCTATGATGATAATAAAACTGAATTAGGTTCATTTTATCAACTACCTACACGGTTTTGATATGGCTGTGTCCACGGCAAAACTGCGCAGTAAGTCAAAAACCATATTTCTATATTGTCACGTGGTCGAGGCGGGGGCCAAAGGAGCAGACAACGTCTTCCAGGTCAAACGAGTCTCGTAATGTCTCAAGTTCTGCCCATTACCAAAGGGGACAGAAAAATCAACTCCATCACAGCAAAAAAAAACATTTGAAAACGTTCAAATCTGTCCTCGGGGATGGCAGAAAATTCTCTAGAGGCCCCTTGTAAGCACGAAGTTTTAAAGTGATGAGAATCACACTTTCGCAAAGTTGCTCATCACAAAAAAAAACTAATGATATTCTCACAAAGCAATTAAAATTCGCAATCCCACAAACGCACTGACGTCTGGCTGACGCAACCTGTGCCCTTCATTTTCACGCAGAACACCTCCCACAGTTTACGGGCTGGGCACAGTTTGTCTGCAAGACTGAAGGTGCTGGGACGCAGCAGGGAAACGGTTGCACGTGAACTGTTGGAGGCATTCGAATCAAAAATGAAAGGGACAGATTGCGTCACGCATACGTCAGAGTGTTTGCAGAAGAGTGACTTCCGATTTCTTCGTCGCAATATGCATTTTGTTTCAGGGGGGGGGGGGGGGTCAAATGAGCAGCTTTGCGATGTGTGCGCAGCAACGATTGCTTCTTTGGTCCACCCCTTCTAGCAATGCACGACCAGCGTTAATTCAGTGACAGCCTTTATGATTACTATTTTTAACGGCATGGGAGTGTAAGTGACTGGCCTGTCCTCTTCTTACGTCTTGCCTGGGTGTCACGCAGGTCCCCCGATTGATAGATTTGAGCTGAGCAGGCTAGCTTTCCGCTTGGAATGCCAGCGTGCGCTTGCTCGTAACCGCTAGCGTGCCGAAAGATTTATTCGGTTCTCCGAGCCAGCGAAGCGACAGTGAGACACCTGCATCGGTATTTATAAATCTGCGGAAAAGAGAGGCGGATTGATTGATTGATTAATTGATTGATTGATTGATTGATATGTGGGGGTTTAACGTCGCAAAACCACCATATAATTATGAGAGACGCCGTAGTGGAGGGCTTCAGAAATTTTGACTACCCGTGGTTTTTCATCGTGCACCTAAATCTGAACACATGGGCCTACAGCATTTTCGCCTCCATCGAAAATTCAGCCGCCGCAGCCGGAATTCGATCCCGCGACCTGCGGGTCAGCAGACGAGTACCTTAGTCACTAGACCACCACGGCGGGGCAGAAGAGAAACGGAGGTCAAACACCAGCGTAGGTAATTAGACATACCGCGCTCAGAGCAGCACACAGTAGAAATACGCTACAAAGAAGGCCACACAACAGAAAATAGGCTGTTGCAAAAGAAATCAAATGGTCACAACAAAAAACAGAAATGGCAGAAGACGTCTCTTTATCACATGAAAAAAAAGGAGCAGGCAAACACAATAAAAGAACGCAAAGAACAAATGAGCGGATAAACACAAGAAAAGCTACAGAACAACGAGAAGAGCGGTAAGCGGGAGAAAAAAAACACAGAACAACAGCAAAGAGCTGAGAAACAAAAAAAAGAGCACGGAAGACCCGAACAGAGCAGCTATACTATAAATAAAGAAACACAAGAACAAAAAAGAGAGCTAAACACGCGAGAAGAATACAGAAAGTAGAGCAGGTCAATAAAAAAACACCGCAAAAGAATTTAAAAATCAAAATAAACACGAGAAAGAACACAACAAAAAGAGCAGGCAAACAGAAGGAACGAGCACAAGTAACAAAAAAACGCAGGTAAACACAGGAAAGATGCTCAGAATAGCCGGAAATAGCAGATAAAGTCCAAAAAAAAAAAGCACCCGGTAGACCAGAAAAGAGCCGACAGACACGAGAAGAGAACGCAAAAAAAATAGCAGATAAGCACAACAAGCAGGAAATGGCAGATAAACACAAGGAAAGAACTCGAACGGGAAACAGATGATAAACAGAAGAACACGTAACAGAAAAGAGCAGGAAAACACAAGAAAATGACTGGAAGAACAAAACTGCAGATAAACACAAGAAACAAACACAAATGAACAGAAAGGTGCAGATAAACGCAACGTAAACATAACAGACACACAAGCAAATCACCGCTTCATGGAAAATAAACACGTCCGCGATAGAAGCATGAGACGGTTGGATTATTGGTGGCAGAAAAGTAGAGATAAAGTTCAGGAATAGTAGAAAAAATGATGTTGTAGCGATGAGAGAAGAGAGACGTGAGATGACGTCGAAGGCGACCGATGGGGCCGTACCGATCTCGCCACTTTATTCCTGGCCTGAAGCGGAGCCACGTCGGCTACCAGCGTCCGCCACGCCAGGCGTGTCAGCTCGTTCTAATCCTCGCGCAGCTCGAGCTAGCATCAGCTGCACGAGAGGCGCGGCGCGGTGATGAAGAAATGATGATGGTGATGATGGCGCTACAGGGCTCCCCCCCTAGCGCTTTGCGCGATTTGAAGGCATGTGAAAAAGAGAGTGACAAATGCTATATACATGAACGGCAATCCATAAAGTGTTCATTTGGAAAGTCCAGGTTGTCAACGTTGATGGGCCATCGGTAAGCGTGTGTCTCCGGTGGGCGACTCTGGGAGAAGCGCAAGGGACGAAGGAGGAAGTGCCGGGTCACTGTGGTAGCCGACAAGCGGGTCTCACGGTGACCTGGTCGGACAGGCCGAGAGTGGACCGTGTGTCGCGAGGTCATGACAGGATGGTGGTTGACAATGTTGGCGCTGGGTGCAGAGGACACTATACTGCGGCCTGTCGAGATTAGAGGTCCCGACAGGGCCCCATGATGGTGGTGGTGGTGGTGGTGGTGGTGATGGTGGTCATGCGCCAGTATCTGCGGCTGGGTGAACGTTGGTATCTGCACCAGGGATTGGTGCTGGTCTGTCTGGAACGCACCCAGTGTGGGCTGGGCCAGCATGGTCTGCGTGGGCAGCATGGCCTGCAGCTGTTGCAGCGTCAGTGGCTGTCCCGGAACTATGGCAAACGAGGGGGGCGACATCATGCGTGGCGGTGCCAGAAAGATGTTGGCCCTTGGCCCCAGTCCTGGAATGTACTGGCTCAGCAGGAAAGTGCCCTGCGCAGGTCCAGCCGGAAACATGCCCGGCTGCGCTGCCGCGGGGTTCCCGATGAGCAGCGGACTCCCCGTGTTGAGTCCCATCACGGCTCCGCGCTGCACCGTGGTCGCAGGCTGCGGCGCCGGTACAGGCGCGGGCCGCGGTGTGGCCTTGTGCTGGGCCGCCCGGGGAGACTGGCACCGGGTGGTCGCCGCTGCCGAAGGCGTCGTCATGTTCGCGCTACCGCTCGACAGCTTGGGCAGGATCTGTGGCTGTTTCGGCTGGATGAGCCGGGGGGCACCAGAGGTGCGAGGACTGGGGCTGGCCGAAACCACCTGTGCGACGCCGGGTCTCGACGCAGGTGCCTGCTGCGGCGCCACGGGCAGAGAGGCGACGGTGGCAGTTGCTTTGGTGGTTGCCGGTGTCGACGCCGACGATGAGGGCAGGCTCTGGCTCCGCGAAGGCACGGCGCTGGGGCCCGTCGTAGACCACGAAACAGAGACAAGGACAGGGGCGGGGAGCGGGGACGCCGAGGGTGGTCGGCTGCTGGCCGGGGAGGTGCGAGTGGAATGTGGCGAGGCACCCGGCAGGACATTGCTGGCACCAGTGGCAGGTGGCGGAGCGGCAGGGGGTACCGTCGAGGAGCTGACCAGCAGCTGCGGCGAGGAGGAGGCCGAGACGTCTGAGCTGGTGGTCGCGGAAACGGCGAGGGCCACGGTGTCGCGTGACGTCGCTTTCGTGGAAAACGTGCAGGTGGCAGGTACGTGTGATGAAGCTCCGCACGGGGGCTCTGAAGGAATGTACCTCGCGGAGGGAAGGTCAGTCGCAGTGGCGGAGTCTTCTACCTCGCGGTCGTGATCAGGTGCAGGAGTGGATGTTTCTGCGACCGGATCAGGTGTAGAAGTAGTCGAAGCCGGGGTACCGAGGTAGCGGTCAATGGAGGGCTGCGGACCGGTTCGTACCTTGCTCTGCGACGCCGGGGAAACCTGCCTGGTGCGGGTAAACGGAAGCGGACGGTATGTGTTGCCGCTGCGGGCGAGCACCGCAGTGCAGAGGGCATCGTAAGGCTGCGGGCTGGTGCTTGAAGTGGCAGCGAGATGGCGCAACTCTACCGGAAGGGCGTCGAGAAGAATGGCGTGCATCTGAAGCTGGTCCGTGACGCCATTCAGCGCCAGAACGGCATCGAGCTGCATGAACCATACCTTGGGGTAGGTCGATTGGAACGGCGGCACTGGCGGGCAGAGTTGCGGGAACATGGCCGCGGGCCGGTCGGCGAAGGGCGTGTTCTCCGGGTCACCAATGTAGCGATGAGAGAAGAGAGACGTGAGATGACGTCGAAGGCCGCCGATGGGGCCGTGCCGATCTCGCCACTTTATTCCTGGCCTGAAGCGGAGCCACGTCGGCTACCAGCGTCCGCCACGCCAGGCGTGTCAGCTCGTTCTAATCCTCGCGCAGCTCGAGCTAGCATCAGCTGCGCGAGAGGCGCGGCGCGGTGATGAAGAAATGATGATGGTGATGATGGCGCTACAATGTCATTCTACCTGAAGAGGCAAGGAAATGAGCCGTGAACTCATTTTTTTGTCTAATAGCATAGATGTCATCGTAGTAATTAAGGCATTAGGCCAACACAAAAAAGCTCCGTTTTGTTTTGTTTTGTTCTTCTATTTCGAGCCTGGTATAGCACACATGTCATTCCCCCTTTATAAAGGGGACGCTCATAGCACCCATGCATCCATTCATCCTATCTAGCATGACGTTAGATGAGGAAGAGCCAGTGAAACCGCGTTGCAACAACACAGGCCGAGTCGGCGTTGAACCGTATACACACAGAAAGGGCGGCTCGGTGGTATTTGTCAGCAGACATAAAAAGTGAGTCGGAGAGTCTGCAAGAAGCAGGATCCATCGTAAGAACAAAAAATTGCCCGCAGCTTCCCTCGGGGGAACACTGAGGAGGATGCGGACCATATAATTGGTTAACGGGGTGTTAAAGTGCGACTTACTTGGGTCGATGGCTAAATTGGTTAACGTGGTTGTGAAATGGGGTGTTAAATTGCGACTTACTTGGGTCGATGGCTAAATTGGTTAACGTGGTTGTAGGAGGGGGTGTTAAATGAGTGAACACGTACACACGTATGCGAAAGGGCGGCGCTGGTCGAAGGGACGTCGATCATTGTGTTTGTGGATTCGTTGGAATTCATTTCACCGCGACCTTGGACGTCGACGTGCCGTACAAACCAACCGACGAGCGGCAACTGAGCGAGCGAGCGCCGACCTTGAGTATATATACAGCACGACGGCGCATGCACTGTCAGCTGTTGAATGTTCTCGAAGCGCGACGCCACATGCGCGTCCACTGGAGAATCAGGAGAATTGTAGATGTCGAACGCGGTGTGTTGAGGAGGAAGGGTGCACAGATGGTGGAGGAGTGAAGCGCGCGCGGTGTGTAGAGGAGGAAGGGATGCACAGATGGTGGAAGAGTGGGCGAAGGCGCGACGGCGCATGCGCGCGCGTCAGCTGTCGAATGTTCGAGAAGCGGTGTGGACGGCGCGGACGACGCGGACGGCGCACTACAAGGCGCGAGTATAAGATGCTCCGCATCTAAAACAAAGATGAGGCAGCGAGCCGAGGAGACGGAAGAAGAACGAGCCGCACGCCTTGAGAAGTGTTATGGTACAGAGAACCAAGCTGAACAATAAGATTAACAGTACCTCTCACTATACCCACACTTATTCTACACACACAGTGACTTTTTAATGGCATTCTTTTCTCTCTACCTTTTTTTTATCGCAGTATCTTCGCATGCGATACGGAAATGGCGTCGGTGTCGCATCGTCCCTCATATACTTCGTGCTGAGCGTGAGTACTGCATACGCGAATTCTCCAACCTTGCTTAAAGTTTCGATGCATCTAATCATGGGCTTTGGGCTTTGGGGTGATTCATCCGACAATAGCAAAGCGTGTAAGCGCATTCAAGAAGAGGAAATTCGCTGCATACGAGTTCTTCCTCGGTCGTTTGGCAAAGTTTTAAATGCGCAATACCACTTGGTCTTAAGGCTGATTCACCCCTGCGACTTGCGACTTGCTCCGGTCGAGCGATCATTTGCGGTCAAACACGACTCAAGGTGACCGATGTTCACAGCTGCGTACCACCAACACCCATTGCCGCACAGAATTCACGTCAATTGGCTTGGCTGCTCAGGCACGTTAGCAGAGTGTAGTGTAGGAAAGCCTTCTATAATTAAGTAGGGCAAGGGGGTGAGCAATAAAACTGAGGGTGTAGGAGAGGCGTGCGGGTGAGGATGAGGAGAAAATTTAAAGCATAGTACAACAAGAAAGAGAACGAGAGAAAGAGAGAGAAAAAAAGGAAAACAGAAATACTGAGGAAATCAGAAAAGAGAAACAAATAAGGAGAGAAAGCAATAGAGCAGTAGAAAATATAGAGAGAAAGAAAGAGCAAGAAAAAGCAACGCAATAAACAGAACAGAAATTAAAAAATACAAAAAATTGTTCAAGAAAACAGAAAAAAAGGCGGAAAAGAAACAAAGTAAGAAAGAGATCACAGAATAAAGAGAAACACACAAGGCTGTTGAGCTCCGCAATTCTTTCAGGCTTGAGGCCACTAGTATGAAGCTGGCTTATTTGCCTTTTGTTTTTTTTAGAGCACATTATGCTGTTAGCTCGTAGCAGGCACGCACAGGGAGGTCCATGCAATACATGATACCCCTGTAATAATTTCCCAGAAATATAATTAGCGATGTTGTTAATTGCGCATTTCGACACTGCGGTTCAACTCAAGAAGTGTAAATGAGCGATCTGCTACTAAATATCCCGAGTACCTCACTGCGGAGCGTATCCAATCTTGACACCTTTACGATCTCAACCTGTGTTTTTGTTTTTGTTTTTTCCTTTGATTGGTTCAGTGATTACAGGGCTCTTTTTTTATTACTTATAGCAAACGTCGGGAGCAGCTGGGATCTACAGCGCAGCAATCGCCTTGTCGACAAGTAAGCAAGAAATGTCTGAGCAACCGTTCAAGCATGATTTCATAACGCCGGACCACGCCTGCTCGCGTGTGCGGTCAAAGCAACAATATTGTCCGTTCGTAGCTCGGGAGGATCATAAATCCTCGCAAAGAAAATCGTCCGCTCAGCCATTTGTATTCTGCAGAATATACCGAAGTTGATATATAGCACTAAATGTCTGCGTTAGAATGAAAGAGAGCATAGCTTGTCGGTATGTGTTCACTGTTGAAACGTGGCTGATCCCTTTTTCTGGGAATAGGTATAACACGAAAGTGAAACATGTACTCGAAGAGGTAGTTCAGTGTTGATCGTGCATTGTTTCAGCAACATCAACAAATTGTTTCAGCAACAGCAAACCAATTTCAAAGGCACGTGAAGAACGTCAAGCAACTCGAAACTTGCAGCACACACCTCAAGCAAAAATAAGCAAAAAACTATACCATACATGGGACGAGCACGTATTAACAATTGTCAGAGCTGGACGCTTAAAGCGCGCTGTTCAAACAGAAAGAAAGACGCACGAAACTAGCGCAAGTGTATACATAGGACAAGCACGAACTGTTACGATTCTTACGTTGTCGCGTATGAGCAGCGTACTCGTTTCATAAACGGAACCGCAGCAGCAAGCGAAGCGACCTTCGTGCTCTCCTAAATCATGAGTCTGACCCCGTATTCACAAACGCTCCTCGACTCGACTTCCAACCTTCACTTCACAGAGTTGAGCACGGCGCCACCGCTCGGCTGAAAATTACGCTGTGCTACTCAAGAATCGCAGCAGATTATCGCTGATATGCAGTGACTTGCCGTGCCGACAGATGGCGCTCCCATCGGCTTTTTCAAGTGAAGGTGAAGCGTTGAGTGAAGGGACGTTCTAGAATACGGGGGTGATATACGCTCACACAGGAGAGACCACGCTCCGTGGAGGCGGTGCTCTGTGGAGGCGACGACCTTTACAGCGTACTCAACGCGAGCTCGTTGCGCCTTACGATAGTTATAGCGCGAGAACAAAATGACGACACAGAGACAAGAGGGACACGAAAGACATCTCGCCACCGAAAAAAGAAACGCGTTAGAATTGTGGTTGCGGAGGTCCGAGGACCGTCAAGTGGTGCATAGTGTATATATGGTTTGCCGTTATCAAATTTGACAACGTGCGCTCTCTGGCATAACGGTTATAGCGTCACGCACTGCATATCGAGAAGTTGCGGGTTCGGCGCCCCGCGACAAATGTTGTTGCATCTTCTTTTGCCGTCTGTTAATATATATTTCACAACGTCATATTCGCGACAGAAATACGTCAGCGGAACCGTGATGGATAAATGACAAAGTGCATAAACCACTTTCGTGTTAAAAAGACAGGGCGTGCAAAAACGGAGTAAAGAAGGGCGTCGGGAAAGAGCAATCGTTCGTGGTTATCTATCTAGCCACCTACGACTTTTAGCTCCCCTTGCTGTTTCGATAATGGTGTCCATACCGAAATTGGTATGGCATAACGTGACTGTATGACGAGTATAAGTGATTAGTCATAGCATAAAAATCATGATATGTATGTCATGAATGTCATGACTTGCATTTCATGGTATTGCTGCTCTTGCGGTGGTTTCGTTCTCATTACATGTTGCAAAACTGGTTTGGTAAGACATGACTGCATGACGAACACAAGTGACAGACCCTAACATGAAAATCATGACGTGTGTGTCATGTAACAACATGACTACATGCCATTCTCATGAGGCGCTCGTGGCCGTTTGGCTAGCTTCACATATACCAAGTTTGGTATTACGTCACGTGAATGAATGACGAAGGTATGTGACTTGTGCAAACATGATAATCATCAGATGCGTGTTATGCAAGAACATGAGTACATGCCACAGTCAAAGCGCCAACACATTTCTACGTGACGCGGTGCGCGTGGTCACCGGCGTTCATTTTGTCACTTAACGCCAGCGATGCCCCGCCAGGCGCCGATCTGCCTACTACACACTCGCTGGCGCGCGCCGCGCTGCATTGCTTTGACGCATTCGCGTTTGAGGACGCCAGCCGGCATCCCTCAGTCGCCAAGAGAGGCAGGCGCAATGTTTTTTTGTGTAACGCAAGCAGCACTGCATTTTGCGGCGGTTGCCCTCGGGCCACGCCGGCGTCGCGCCGGTAGCGCCTGGCGTCAGACTAGCGTAGCGTTGCTAGCGTAGCGTCGCTGCGCCCAGCGCGCGCGTGGGTCAACGTTACGTCGGAGTATACAGATCCCTTCAACATGATACACTCACCACCGTTTCGCTGGCTCCACATATATCAAATTTAACGTTACGTGAAGTCAATAGATGACGAAGTTGTATGAATGGTGCAAACATGATAATTATGATATGCGTGTGATGTAAAGAATGACTATATGCTACGCTCATAGCGTGCACGCAGCCGTTTCGCTAGTTTCACATATACGAAATTTGGTATTACGGGACGCGAATGAACGACGAAGGTAAATGACGCGTTCAAACGTGTTAAACATGAGATGAGTGTCATGCACAGCATAATTTAGCTCAGCCTTCTAACGTTGTGCCAATTTTGAAATGACATGCCAACCTTCCTCATTCGTGTTTCGCATATTATCGATCGATTCCCACTGTACGTGGATTTTGCCTATTTTTTTTTTTTGTCGAGTGGCCTCTCTTTATACAGCGGCCCCTCCTCAGACTATTCTATGGGCGGGGCACGTGCTTTATTTCGTCACAGAGCAGATCACTCCTATTGGCCGATATCTGACGTAAACCAATACCGGGATTCGGTCAAATTCGCTTCTTGCTATGGGGTGCTATGCTCCACAGCGGGCTACAATTACATTGACACTAGTGCGCTCCGGAAATTATAACGGGAGATAGTGATCAGTGATCACGATTCATAATGCGAATTTTACGTCATCCCATACGCGCAACGTAGCTTCGTTTCTCCGAGTCACCTCTTCGTGCATAGCTGCCAGTTCGCTCTCCGGAAAGAGCGAAGAAAGGCTTTAAACGTGAGAAAGTTTCTAGCAAATCCGCTCGTTCTTAATAGATTAGAAAAAAACTTAGGTGTGATCAATTCGTGAAGTGATAAACATCGATGCGGAGGGCTACCAATGAATACTTGAGAAGAAAGGGCTTCGGAACCCATTGAGCGTAAGATGTCCACGTTCCTACGGTGCCATTAATATCAATGACTGGTTCCAAACTTCCGAAGCTGCCAACTAAAGCCGCATTTATATGAGAAATATGAGAAAAAGCTGCTTTGTATGTCAATGAGATTCACTTTGTGCTCATTCCGTTAAGATATGGAACGGGTGCTCATCATCTTTTCAACCTAACTTTTCTGCAGCATTTGGGATATCACTATCACTCTCGACGGCTCTCATCGGCGTCGCTGGCACTACCTACACAGCACTGGTGAGCGTAGACCCGACACTTACTAGACATATATAGATGAGCGTAAGCAACGGCTCCGAGGACGTATTCTGCCATGGTAAACGGCTGGCAGGCTGCGTCCGCAAAGCAGCCGTGGAGGGATTGCAAAGCAGCTGCGATCCCTCAAGTTGGTTGCTAACGGGAAGACGATAAATAATAAGGCTGTGAAGGCGGATGTGAGACGAACAAGTTTTGAAGTGAGGGAGTTCGGAGCAAAACGATGTTTGAAGGAAAGCTGAGAAAAACGTTATCGCCATATCCACAAAGGGAATTATGTAAGAGGAACGTCTTCGGAGGTGCTCGGGGCATTTTTTGGCACGAGCATTTCTGTAGAAGGCTTGTCAACGAGCCAGCGCTTGACGTATACGTCGAAGACAGCGTTGTCGGGCACGTTCAGCGGTTGCCACTGCACAGGCCACGTCGGTCGGCACGTTAACCACCTGCCCCTTTATGCCATGCTGGCCGCTGCCGTGAGTCAAATGCCTAACGCTTGTAAATGGCAGACCTTGAGCTACCAGGCGTTCATGAACGGGGTTGAGAGCAGGCGGGTGAGGGGGCTTGAGAGGATATCGGTAATCGTGCGTAACGCTCATTGTATGAACTTGTCATGTGCTGCCGTGCCTAACTGAACATAGGAACAGCGCAACCTAGAAATAGTTACAGCGAAACTACGGGAGCAATAAACAAGGACGGAAAAGATCGTTCTTTTCTATCCTTGTTTCTTGCTTCCGTGCTGTAACTGCTTCTAGGTTGCGCTGTTCCTATGTTCACTTATGTCCTACCAACTCGCTCAAGTTTCCATGCCGTGCCTACGAAGCGACGAGAACGAAGAGGACGTTTACACGAGAATGCAAGAGCGCAGACCCAGGGCCGGGCTAGACAGCCCGCGCGCATGTGCAGCCCGCACGCGTGTACAGCCAATGCAAACAAGACTGAGCTATGGCTCAGTTTTGTTTTTGCTCAGATGAGGATGATGAAAAACATTTATTATAAAAGAGAGAGGTACGGGGCCAAAGCAAGACCCGCTACATGGTCGGCGTCTTTAGTCTGGGATACCGCATGACGAGGCCCCTACTCGCGCCCGTCTCACCAGAGCCCGTTGAGACTCTAGTGATGAGCAGTTGAGGAGGGCAGTCTCCCATGCCTCTCGGGAAGGGGTAGGGGAAGGGGGTAGGTGGGGATTTTTCGGACATGCCCATACCAAGTGGAAGATATCACACGTCTCGCCACAGTGTGGGCACCGCCCATCTGTGTTCGCATCGAAATGTTTTAGGATTGCAGGACAGAGTAGAGTACCTGTCTGCAGGCGCCTTAGAGTTCGCTCTTCCGCCTTACTCAGCCCCTTTGCAGGAGCCGGGTAAAGGCGGTGAGTGTCGCGATAATAGGTCAGAATTTCTTTGAACCGCAGCAGCGGTGTATTGGCCTCCGAGTCATAAGAGCCAAGATGAGGAGCCCGGTGGGTAAGCGCTCGGGCGGCCGCGTCAGCGGCCTCATTACCTCGTAAGCCCTGATGGCCAGGAGCCCATACCATGCGTTTCGGGGCTAGATCAGCGAGAGCCCGTTTTAGAATTTGGTTGGCTAGGGGGGATATCTCTCCTGTCAAGTAATGAGCACATGCCTTCCGGGAGTCCGTGATGATAACTTTCGAGTTGGGGTCCGCAGCAGCAAGCGCTATCGCGACTTCCTCAGCGCGCTCTGGACTTTGTGCTCGGAACGAGAGCCCATTGACATGCTTTTCCCGGTGAACTACAGAGGCCGTGTAAAATCCCGTGGGCGAAGGCCCTGCTATATCTACGTAGAATACACCAGGTCGGGAGCCGTGTTGCCTCTCAAGCGTCCGAGCCCGCGCCTGTCTTCTGCTTTCGTGCGTGTGCTTATCCATGTTACTGGGGAGTGCAGTGACCGAGAGCATATGCCGCACAGTTCCGGAATACGCTCCGCCTCCTCTGCAGTGCAAGTGTGCTGTATATGTAAGCGGTTTAGCAGGCGGCGCCCGGGAGCCGTCTGCACCAGCCACGTATAGTGATTCATAAGGTGGGCCTCCCGCAACTCCTGGTAGGAGTTGAGCACACCTAACGCCCTCAGTTTGGCGTTGGAAGTGGCCACCGGGAGATCCAGAGCTCGTTTAGTAGCCTTACGAATGATGGCATCTATTCTTTCGTCTTCTTGCTTGTTAGTGCGAAGGTATGGGACGGCGTAGAGGATCCGGCTAGTCACGAAGGCATGGGCGAGCCGAAGCGCGTCCCTGCCCCGCAGACCACCCCGCTTGTTGGAAACGCGGTGGATCATGCGCCCTACCTGTTCGCCTATTCTCTTGAGTTTCGCTATAGTGGAGTCCGGTCTGAGTCTGTGGTGAATGAACAGGCCCAGAATCTGGAGCTCCTCCACCTCTCTGATGGGAACCCCAGACAGGGAGATGTGTATGGCTGACTATCTCTTGGCTTCGCTCTAACGTGCAGAAGCTCTGATTTGTTTGGAGCACATTGGAGTCCACAATCGTTGGCATACGCCTCGACTATGGATGCGGCCTGCTGAAGGCGTTCCTGCATTTTACCAAGGCTCCCTTCTGTGGTCCAGATTGTAATATCGTCGGCATATACTGCGTGTTGTGTGCCTTCCACCCTGGCCAATTCGCTTGGAAGGCGCATCATAGCAATGTTGAAAAGGAGCGGTGATAACACTGCTCCCTGTGGGGTACCCCGTGTTCCCATAATGTACAGGCCATATTCCTCGTCCTCGATCCGAAGAAGTGCCTGGCGTTTAGAGAGAAAATCTCTGACATATGCAAAGGCCTTAGCCCCGCAATCGGTGGAGCTCAAGTTAGCCAGGATGCTGCTGTGTTTAACATTGTCGAAAGCCCCCTTCAGATCAAGGGCGAGGATGGCTTTATCATTGTGTTGCATACTTATGGGCTGTATGACGGCCCTATGGAGCTAAAGAAGGACGTCCTGTGCAGACATGTGTGGGCGAAACCCAAACATGGTGTCTGCAAAGAAGCCCTTGCCCTCAAGGTATGGGGAGAGGCGATCCCGTACCATCGTCTCCATAGGCTTGCCCGCGCACGAAGTCAGTGATATGGGCCTCAGATTTTCCGTATTCACGGCCTTGCCTGCTTTGGGGATAAAAGTCACAAGTGACGTTTTCCATTCGGAAGGGAGCGCACGGCCGTCCCAGATCTCGTTCATGTATTCCAATAAATGGAGGTAGGCTGTGTCAGGGAGGTTTGCCCACAGCTTTGCTGTTATGCGGTCCAGCCCCGGAGCCGTACCCCTGCGCATTTTAGCTAAAGCCGCTTTAATGTCATGCAACTCAAAACGGGCATCGTGTTGGTGGTTAGGCTTACCAGAGTACGTGTACGCCGGCCCAGCCGGGTCCTCCGTACGACAGAGATACCTATCGCACAGAGCATCCGCAAGCTGTGCCGGAGTGCCTTGGTACCCTTGCAGAGCTCACCGGAGCTGCTTCTGCGCCTCCCCTCTCGTTTGAGAGGGGTCTATGAGACTGCGAAAGAGACGCCATGTCCCCTTCGAGCTCATCTGACGAGCTGCGGCGTCGCAGCGGGCTAATCATTTTGAATCTGAGAGTTGGGCAGCATACGCTGCAGCCTGTTCCGTGAGTTGGGCTATGCGGATACGTAATTTGCGATTAGTCTTCTGCTTTTTCCAACGTTTTGTTAAGCTTCGGCGCGCCTCCCACAAGTGTAGGAGGTGAGTGTCAACTTCGGGGATTTCTTCGTTGGTTTGGAGGGTAGTAGTAAGTCTTTTCTGAATGTTGTTTACGTGTTGAGCTCATTCTGCATAGCCTCCAAAAAATAGTACGGGAGGGATAGTCTGATTGCGAAATTGGGTCCAATCGGTCAACTTGGCTTGACCGCATTTTTTATGAGCTGACTTTTCCAGGAGTGCGACCCGGAGAAGGCAGTGATCACTGCCTAGAGAATCGCCCAAGTTCCCCCAGGTAGCATCTTTAGCATTTTTTACGAGAGAGGTCCAGACACGTGTCACGGGTTACCGAGTTCCCCACTCGAGTGGGGTACGCCAGATCCGTGAGCAGCGTGAGGCGAAGGGTGGAGATAAGCTCCGCCAGCTTACGTCCTCTGGCCTTCTCGTAGTGATAGCCCCAGTGAAGGCTGGGAGCATTGTAGTCTCCCGCGATCACTAAGGGGTCCTTGTCTGCCAACTTGATCGCCCGGAGGAAGATTTCGCTAAAAGTTACGCGGGGCTTATGCGGGGGGCTGTATATATTTAGGATGTGTATTGACTGGTCGCGACGTCTGAGAGGCAGTACTCTGACCATTGTGTATTCTTGTTCAGTACTTAAGTTTAAATCGACCTGAATCGTGGTATATGCCTTGTTCACCAGGATGCATGACGAGGCCCCCCCCTCCTGGAAAGTGCTATAGCCAGAGAATTCAACTTTTAAACCGGGCTCCTGCAAAGCAAGCAAAGCGGGCATGTTTTCGAGAGACTGCAAGTAGAGCTGGAGGTGCGACCGTTTTTTCCAGGCTCTAAAACTTCTGCAGTTCCATTGTATAATCTCAAATTTTTGTAGATATTTAGCTTTTTTATTAGATCGGCTAGCCATCTTTTAGTATTTATTTACGGTGCAGAGGACCAGTCCGGGCCTGGAGCCGGCCCCGAAAAGCCTTCTTCTGCTGCCTGACGGGAGGCCGGCTTGCGTTTAACCTGCGGGGAGTCGCTCTGAGTGGTGTTTTTAATTTGGGCGATAACCCAGGGCTGCACGGCTTTAAGGACTGAGTTAGAGACCTGCGCCACAATTTCGGGAAGTGCTTGCGTTAAGGCTGCCGTGAACATGTCCTGAAAGAACTCGCGGACTGCCGACATGATTTGAGTGGGGAGGGCTGCCACGCTCGCCTCTAATTGCTCGGTTTTATGCTCTAGGGACTCGATGCGACCGATGGATCCAGTAATGGAAACTGGTCCAACTACCATGTCCGCGTCCTGCCGCGAGACGCTAGTGAGGCGGGATGTGACGGAAGAGCCGTCATCCCCGTCCTCTGCCTCGGCTTCCTGCACTGGCTCGGATGACCCAACCTGCTTTGCTTCTAATTCCTGAATTTTGCGCGCAAGAATTTGGTTCTGGCGCCTGAGCTTTCCTATCTGCTGCTGTAGGGCAGTTTCGGTAGGGGAGGGAGAAGAGGAAGGTCCAGAGACTGCCCCACCCCAACAGCTCACCTGTGCTTGGACGGGTGTCAAGGGTGGGAAGTCCTTGACCAAGACAGGAGTCTCCAACGGGGTCCCAGACTTCACATTGGTGGAGTGCCCGGTGCTGGTCTTCTTGGGTTCTGGCTTATTCGACTTGGTGGCTGGTGCTTTCTTGGGGCCAGTCTTGGGAGTCGGAGCCTGTTTGTTCCCCCCCTTCCCCTCCCCCGTTGTCCTCGGCTTGGATCCGCGTGGGGATCCCGACTTGACCGGCTGCCGGAACCGTCCAGCACAACCGGGAGCTCCAGTCTTGTGGCCACCGCCGCAGAGGAGGCAGCTCGGAATGCACTGGTGTTCCGTGGGGCCGTCAGGAGTAGCAGCAGGTACCTGAACGCCGCAGCTTGTGCAGCGGCCGGGCGCGGGCAAGTATCTGCTCGATGGCCCACTGTGCCACAAAGTGGGCATGCAGGCACTGTCTTCTTATACAAGCGAACAGGGAGCCGCTCGCAGTTTTATAACTCCGTCCGTGGCACCTTGGTCCCCGCGAAGGTGATCACCGCAACCGGGGTGTCCCCAAGCTTGCGCACAGACACTATATTTGGCTCAGCACTGAGCTTGCTTTTCACAGTTTCGGACGTTTCGTCTTGAGAGACATGCACGACGCCCCGACAGAACTCACCGGAGAGTTTGTGATGTCCCCGGCATGTTAGCTGGCGGCCCCCGACTGGCAGCTTAATGTCCCGGAGGAGTCTCTTGGCGGCGTCCACTGATTTGAGCGTGCACACAAGTACATTTTGATCCCAGATGGGGCCACAACGCAAGTCCCACACTTGCGTCGGCTCCGAGGACGCTGCGGACTGCAGCGCCGGCTTGTCCAGGACCAAACGTAGCCTTGAGGTCGAGCGTCTCACGCGGTTTCAGCACCACTATGATGTCTTCTTCGATGCGCGGCGTGTTCTTCGGCCGCCACTGGAGTTGCTTGGCGCGCTGCGAGGCGACGCTCGGCGCGTTCTTGCCCTGTGCTTGCTGAGGGCGAGACGCTGCTTGTTGTTTGGATGCAGGAGCCCTGGCGTCTCTCGACGCCACTGCTGTGTTCTTCCTTCCGCGCCAGACGCGGACCATATCCTTGAGGTACTCTTCCTCGTTTTTGCTCAGAGTGCAAATTTACTAAAATTCATTCACACCGCATCGGATTGCGTTCAATCATGGCAAATTTCGCATTTTTTTTGCAGGGAGGTCTGCGAAGTGTCGTTTGGGCAGATTGCGTGCAAGCGGTTATCATGACAGCCGCGCCACTCACAATCATCGGAAAGGTCGTCTACGACTCGGCGCACAGTGCCAATTCGCCGAGGCCACTCGGTGACTTGAACTTCACAACAATTATAATTCGGTTAAGTGTGCTTAACTTGCTACACGCGCTTTTTGATGCTTCTACTCGTACCTATCATGATTTCGCGTAAGTCAAGGTGAGATGACGAGGATATTACAACCCTCACTGAGTCCTCAGTGGCGGTGATAGAAAGTCGTCGCAATGCATCCAGCGATCAAAAATTTGTTGATAACCTTGCAGGATATCAGTGAAAGTGAATGGTATTGTACCATTCATTGTAAATCATGCCAATGAAGGGTACCAAAGTTGTACGTAACACGTTCTTAGTGATTGATTACGTGTAATCAGCCATTTTTTGCCAATGTTCTAGTATAACCGAACACAGTCTCGAAACCTTGTGGGTGTGAGTTATTGAATATCACTTTCTTGTAACTCATTATTGGTAACCAGTTACTTCTTTTAAAAAATGTTATGTCCAGTCTCTTATGGCAAGGCAGTTCTTGTCCCGAAAATATTCAACCGTAGAGAGCCCCCGTCCAGTCAAACGGGGGATCCCTACAGGGCCTAGTTATTCACCTTTTCTTTGACTTTACCTGCAACACCTGATCTAAGCTCAAGCAAAACAGAAGCGCGACGCAATAGAGGGCGTGAAAGCCATCATCGAAGCACTGCACACCTACAAATTGGTGCTCAAGGTGTTCCTAAAATATATTTCCACAATTCCCTTCAGTTCATAAAGTGAGAGAGCGTTCATTGTAGAGAATCAGCCATGATAACTTCGAAAGAACTCCTGTTGAAAGTAAACAACTTCTAACACTATATCACAGAATCCACAGCTATCCTCCTATCATTTCCACAAGCACTCAGCCTTTTCTTTACCATGCAAGAAACAATAGTTCATTGTTTTTAGCAAACTTTTCATAAACTTGTAAGGTGTACAAGTCTGTTGCGAACTATTCCAGCAATGAACAATGGCCCTGCAGAATACGAATGGTAATGCGCGGTATAGTAGCTCGGGCGTGTCTAGCATACTGGATGCACAACCCTAATTTGACTTTACAGTACCCTTTACGGACTTTGACCACTGATAAGTTAGCCTAGTTTATGATTTTACACAACACTACGTTGCTTGGCTTAGCCCAACCCTCCATCTCTTCTTTTTTTTAGATCCAAAGCAGTTCTTTGACTAGCCTGTGTAACGCTGTCAGTCCATGTTTGCGTGCCAACACGCCCCACCACGTTTCGCTCATTGCAGATGTTGGGGTGGTGCCAAGTAGGGCACGGCTCCACTGGGAGTGTCCGATGACGTCACTCTCTCTCTCGCATCACCCTCTCCACTGCTCGTAACGTTTAAGCGCACATAGAGTGAACACTCTCTCGGCTCATTTATCTGCGATGCAGAGGACGCCGGAAAGCAAAGCTCCTTCGCCCACCAAAACATACGCCGAAGCGATTGGGTCTAACTCGGCCGTCGCTGGCGATACGAGGGTTAGCAGAGCCGACCGCGTTCGCGAACGGCGACGTCGCGCCTGCAACGCCGACGAGGCATGAGACAGGGAAGCCGAACGCAAGTTTGGGCAGTGGTAACCAACGACCCCGATGAGGTGCGAGTCAAGCACGTGGATAGCGTTCGAGAATGGAGACGGCGCGCGGGCAACACCGAGGAGACGCGAGCCGAGGAAGCCATGTGGAAGCGCCGACAGCGGAAAGCTATTGCCGGCGAATCCTCGACGTCGCCATTGTTGGCAACGTCTCGAAAGCACTTCAAACGAATCGCTTAAAAGGAATCTCCCAGCGTTCACCGCAGCACCCACGTTAGCACCGTTCAACCCATGACGCCACCCTTGCACAACGCTGCTGCTTCGCATGCCATCAGGGTTCCCTTTGGGAAAATATTAATATTTTTTGTTTGATTTTATTCTCCTAATTGACATGAATACCATACAAGGGCGAAGATTTATTCGCAGCTCAATTGCAGCTCAATGCGTACCAAAAAGTAGCAAGTATAAGAACTCCGCATTACAGCTGAATGTCAGCTGTTTTCGTTTATTCTGAAATCACACTAATACATTAGAATCCACAGGGTAAGAGGCACTGATCAAAACATATAAGGAGGCATGCGCTACTGGAAGCTTACAGGGCGATGAACAAGCGAAAGAAACGCCTTGAAGGGCTTTTCGAACTTGGTTGCTAAGGCAACGAGGGCTGGCTTAAGTCAGTAAACATCACCGGTGGGTGTAGAAAGGTGAAGGGGAACACCGAGCGCAAGTTAAATGCCGCAATGCTGGACAATGATGTGTGCATATGCTTTACCCTCGTACGTTCCCTTATAACGCGATAGCGTCCAAGAGCTCATTTCTTGAAAATTCTAATTTCGGCATCGTTGGTTGTGGGCGAAAAATTATCTTTTGCGTTACAGAAAAATGCAAGTGTCGCGAAGATGCAAGAAGATGAAGTGTCGCGAAGATGCAAGTGTCGCGATGCACCAATTACGAACGCCATCGTCTTTCTGCCTGAGAGTGGTACCCTTTGCATTTCAGAATAGCGCTGATCTTCATTACATGCAATACTAATGTCATGTAGTGAATGGAGTTTCTCTAACGCATGTAATATTCCGCTGTAGAAGCGTAGAATCGCGCAGGCCATCAAAACATGTAAATTGAGCAACGAGTGGATGTCTTAAAGGCCCACCCATTACAATGCGCTCAGACAAGTCTGATCATCAGCAGCAGCAGAGCCATCAACTATGTGAACAGCTCCATGGGTTCGCGTGTTACCCTACGGACTTTGCTGATAAGCAAAAAGGAATAATTATGGCGTTGTGGGTAGTTAAGAACTGTAGTTAAGTTTCTGATCATCAAATTGCATCACTTGTACTACAATTATTTTGTTCGTTTTTTTTCTCAGAAGTTATTGTACTTTGCCACTGTGTTTCAGCTTATGTATTTTAACTATATGATATTACTTCTGCCTTTTGCGTTTCCTTTTCTGTTGCTGTTTATTTGGTCAGTGTTTTCTTTTTTTAAACTTCTCGTTGACTATTATTTATTAACCAAGCGTCCCACTGCAGTCTTCGACTATGGGACCCTTGTCTGCATATTTTTCTGCAACCGCGTTCGATTGTGTGAGAATACTATAGGAATTTGACATTGAAAAAGTATTCAGTGAAACTTTGAAACAACCACCGTTACGCACATGGTCATTCGTTTTCTTACAGCATGGTTGAGGCATACACCCAGAACGGATGCAGGTTAGCAGCTCAAAAGGCAATGTGCACGAGGCTTGATTACGCTGTGGCGACTGTACTCTTGAAAGCAAAGCTCGAGTGTACTCCGTTACCTGCTTTAAGACTTTGTCACACTGCATATTAAAAAAACATCAAAAACTTGTTTTCGTAAACTTGGTTATGGTTTAACATCCGAACGTGGTGAAGTTTCTGAGACTTGATAATGTCTACATTGCTACGCCCCAAAACGACGTTGTGACTATGAAGCACACCGTAGTGGAGTGCTCCGGAAGTTGAGACCATCTGTCCTTCTTTCACGAGCCCAAATCTTGAACAATACACGGGCCTCCGGCATTTCGCGTCCATCGTTATGCGACCACCGCGGCCGGGATCTGACCCGTGACTTTCGGGACAGTAGCATAGCACCATAACCACTGCACTCCTATGATGATATGATATGTGGGGTTTAACGTCCCAAAACCACCATATGTTATGAGAGACACCGTAGTGGAGGGCTCCAGAAATTTAGACCACCTGGGGTTCTTTAACGTGCACCCAAACTTCAGGACACGGGCTTACAACATTTCCGCCTCCTTCTGAAATGCAGCCGGGATTCGATCCCGCGACCTGCGGATCAGCAGCCGAGCACCTTAGCCACTAGACCACCGCGGCGGGGTACCATTGCACCACTACGGACGCACGAAGTTCCGCAGACGCGAAAACTGCCTTGTAGAGGCCTGCCCACACGCACGCGTTGCAGCGCGTCAGCGCACATCTTTTAGGTGCAAAACTTCTCAGGCCGTGGGTCGTGCATCCATGATGTATGTTGTAGTAGTAGTAGTAGTAGTAGTAGTAGTAGTAGTAGTAGTAGTAGTAGTAGTAGTAGTAGTAGTAGTAGTAGTAAGAGGAGGAGGAGGAGGAGGAGGAAGCCACCTCTACTTCAGTCCCTGAAATGTCCGCCTAATAGTGGTACTTGCATATGATGAATATATGATGAAAAGATGCGAGATGATGGTACTTGAAGTGTTCATTATATGAACGGACCGATAGAGAAACGTACGGACGCATGAACGGACAGCCAGACCGACAGATGGACGGACGGATAGACGGACGCACAGATAACCAGACAGATGGACGGATGCACGAATGAACGCACGGGTAGACAGACAGATGGGCAGACGGACGGACGCACAGACGAAAACGCGGACGGATGGATGGACGGATGGACAGAAGCATGGATGCACAGACGGACGGAAGCAAGAACGAACGGGTGGACAGGCGCACGGATGGACTGGTGGACGCTTCGTCCCACTCTTCATTATTCACTTCGTGGATATGCTGTGGTTTTTTTTGACGTGGCGCTGCACCCCCTCCCTATAGACAAAGAAGGTGAATGGCTACGCAAACCTGCACCCTCTTTCTCTTCATGTGAGAGAGGGTGGCGGCGCCCCGTCAAGGAGACATGCGCTGGCGCGCTGCAACGCGTTCATGCGGTCAAGCTATTGCGAAACGGCAACAAGTCGCTCTTGTGTGCTTTGCTTATTTGTCTCTTCAATGCAGAACTGAATTCGACTTCACCACTGATGAAACCGTGTGGGCTGGCTTTCTAGCAGCAATTCCCGTTCAATTAATGCGCGTGGGCTTGGACCAGGCGATCGCTCAACGATTTCTGGCTGCGAGGTCGCTGACGCAGGCGAGAAAGTAAGTTTATTTGCTTTTGCTGTAGCTACGTGACATTCTTTAACGCTGCACCGCCATCCGATTTCCATTAGAATGATTCAGCGATGTTTTTTTTCTACATGACCACATCAGTAATTAACATTGCGAAAGTTATTCAACATATGCATCATAACATTTGCCTAGACTGCCACTTTTTACTGAATCAAAAGGCCGCAAGTTTCTGACTCATTATTAGATTTATTCTTTCATTCACGCAATATTAACGTAGAATACGTGCTGATAGCATCTAGCATTACACAATTCCAGAGGCTGAAAACAAAATATCGATGAAAGATTGCACCAGTTTTGGATTTCTCCTTGCAAAAATCAGATAGATTTGTGGGGTTTAACGTCCCAAAACCACCATATGATTATGAGAGACGCCGTAGTGGAGGGCTCCGGAACTTTGGACCACCTGGGGTTCTTTAACGTGCACCTAAATCTGAGTACACGGGCCTACAACATTTCCGCCTCCATCGGAAATGCAGCCGCCGCAGCCGGGATTTGAACCCGCGACTTGCGGGTCAGCAGCCGAGTACCTTAGCCACTAGACCACCGCGGCGGGGCTCCTTGCAAAAATCAACTATCATTTGAAACAGCAAACTAAATCTACGTACGTCGTTGTACAAAATTATTAACGTGAAACTAATTAACTGCTGTAGTTCGGAAACTGTTTCGTTATTACAGAGACTCGTTTAACCTTTCGCATCACTCACCCGCAGTTTGGTTTAATAGTCCATTTTTATAGTTAGTTAGATAGAAGTACGTTTAACATAACCGCCAGTACTTAATAGACAAACACTACTCTTGGATGAAGTTCAAGCTGCTGACTAATTCACGATGAAGTATCATGTGACTGAGTCCTTGGCCACGCATGAAAGTCATCTGTCCGTAGTCAGAGACAAGTGACTTTCACGTCATCTGACCAAATTTTTATAAGTTTATTAACTAGACGTTCTTTTGTAAATAAATCATACACTTTACGAAAATAAAAGTTAAGGCGGCCTCACGCTAATGATGCGATGCCTCATGATAGCGCGAAGCTGAGCAGCCTGCTTTGTTTCTCTTCAATTTTTTTTACTTTTCTCGTCTCTTTCTTGCTGACGTTTCACGTTTTTTAGTGTTTTTAATTACTTGTATTGTCTTCCAAGCTTCACTCTCTCTCTATTTCTCGCTTGCTTTTTTCTTTCTGCAGTGTTCGTGCGCCATTCTACCCCTAAAGTGCCCCACTATTTTCATCATCATCAAGGAGCTCCGAGAACACGAGGAAGGACTCTTCTCTTGGGCGCGAGCACGTGGTTACATGTAGCACATATAGCAACCACACTGTGTGTTGTATGTGGTTTAATTGCCTGCGTTACGTCAAGCGACGATGACAGCATACGACAGCATACGACAGACCGACCCTCTAAAGTGCTCTACACTTAAAAGAGTCTTCTAATTTTCTTGTGACTTCTGAATCACCACATAAATGACTCTCTTTAAAGAGGACTTTAAAAAAGATCGAATTGAAGGGAGGCTTTTTGTCTCACAACAATAATCATCCTCTGTCTTGCTTTCTTTACTATGGCTGCGTTCCCGGCACTTTCACGTCACGAACGACATGCACATTACCAGCGTGACGTAAGTTTCTCGTCAGGAATGTGGTTAGCGCCGAGTTTTCAAGTAAGGAAGTGCACAGGCAAACCAAATGGTGATTATTGTTGTCGGACAAAAAGACATCCTTCTTACTCGAACTTTCTTTCAGAGTGAGAAACACTAAATCTTTTGGAGATCACTATACACTGTTTGGGAAGTCTTAGGACCCAGAATAGATTCGAGTCTAACGTGTATCTGTAAAGAGATTCGCATACGGGAAGTCAGCATACATAAAAAAACCTCTTATACTTCGCGCGCGCGCGCGTGTGTGTGCGTGTGTACGTGTACGTGTGCGCGTGTGCGTGTGCGTGTGCGCGTGTACGTGTACGTGTACGTGTGCACGTGTGCGTGTGGGTGTGCGCGTGCGCGTGCGCGTGTGCGTGTGTGCGTGTGCGCGCGTGCGCGTGCACATGTGTGCGTGTGCGTGTGTGCGTGTGCGTGTGCGTGTGCGTGTGTGCGTGTGTGCGTGTGCGTGTGTGCGTGTGCGCGTGTGCGCGTGCGTGTGTGCGTTTGTGTTGCTTGAGCGTATATGCGTATATGGTAACCGCTTAAGTGTCAGTATCATCATCATCATCATCATCATCATCAGCCTGACTACGTCCACTGCAGGACAAAGGCCTCTCCCATGTTCCGCCAGTTAACCCGGTCCTGTGCTTGCTGCTGCCAATTTAAACCCGCAAACTTCTTAATCTCATCTGCCCACCTAACCTTCTGTCTCCCCCTAACCCGATTCCCTTCTCTGGGAATCCAGTCAGTTACCCTTAATGACCAGCGGTTATCCTGTCTACGCGCTACATGCCCTGCCCATGTCCATTTCTTCTTGATTTCAGCTATGATATTCTTAACCCCCGTTTGTTCCCTAATCCACTCTGCTCTCTTCTTGTCTCTTAAGGTTGCACCTACCATTTTTCTTTCCATTGCTCGCTGCGTCGTCCTCAATTTAAGCTGAACCATCTTTGTAAGTCTCCAGGTTTCTGCTCCGTAGCTAAGTACCGGCAAGATACAGCTGTTATATACCTTCCTCTTGAGGGATAGTGGCAATCTACCTGTCATAATTTGAGAGTGCTTGCCGAATGTGCTCCACCCCATTCTTATTCTTCTAGTTACTTCAATCTCGTGGTTCGGCTCTGCGGTTATTACCTGCCCTAAGTAGACATAGTCTTTTACAACTTCAAGTGCACTATTACCTATCTCGAAGCGCTGCTCCTTGCCGAGGTTGTTGTACATTACTTTCGTTTTCTGCAGATTAATTTTAAGACCCACCTTTCTGCTCTCCTTGTCTAACTCCGTAATCATGAGTTGCAATTCGTCCCCCGAGTTACTCAGCAATGCAATGTCATCGGCGAAGCGCAGGTTACTAAGGTATTCTCCATTGACTCTTATCCCTAACTGTTCCCATTCTAGGCTTCTGAAAACCTCCTGTAAGCACGCGGTAAATAGCATTGGGGAAATTGTGTCCCCCTGCCTTACACCCTTCTTGATTGGTATTCTGTTGCTTTCTTTATGAAGAACTATGGTAGCAGTTGATCCCATGTAGATTTCTTCCAGGATGTTTATATATACTTCATCTACGCCCTGATTCCGCAGTGTTTGCATGACGGATGATATTTCTACTGAATCAAACGCCCTCTCGTAATCTATGAAGGCTATGTATAGTGGTTGGTTATACTCTGAGCATTTCTCTATTACCTGATTGATAGTATGAATGTGGTCAATTGTTGAGTAGCCTGTTCGAAATCCTGCTTGTTCCTTTGGTTGATTGAATTCTAATGTTTTCTTTACTCTGTTAGCAATTACCTTTGTAAATAGCTTGTATACTACAGAGAGCAAGCTGATCGGCCTGTAATTCTTCAAGTCCTTGTCATCTCCTTTGTGTCAGTATCAGTAACCGTGAAATTGGTGTCTTTCGAACCTTCGAACTCGACATAATCACTCAAATCCTGAACGAGTGGTCGCTTAGTGCCGGCTTTGAAATTTTTTTATTTCCCTCAAAACAAAGTAAAACTATGTGAATGTGTCAGTCAGCAGCACTTGCGCATCTGACACACTCGCAAGCTTTAAACAGGCCCAGCAACATTCTGTTTCCATCATAGTCAGAAAAAAACTGCCGACCTGTAATTGAGGGCTTCTAACAACACGCCAGCCAAACAATACAGAGCAGAACGCGACCTGGATTTACAGTTATTTACCCCCTCATCTCAGATGGATAATGCTATAAACCCAAATTACCACGCCATAAACATGAAGTATTCAGCCATTGACTGATTAGAGCATCGTGAGCTTGGCCTTCGAGATGAAGGCGGCACGGTGGGTTTCTCCGCACGTTCGCCATCTCGGAAAACATGTCGTGAGCTGCATAGTCACTTCGGCTGCCATGGGAGGCCGCTACGTGCCCACGTCTGCGCTCACGATCCCACTGCAAGTCACCAACGCGTTCAAAAAGAAACGTGCTCAAGATCACAACGTTTGCGGAGTGACGGACGTAGCTTCTTGCTCCTTTGTCATCCCCCTTCTGCGTAGCTCTTAGTGAGCTTGCTGGAGCTAAAGTAGAAAGAAATCGCTCCAAGCGTATGACAAATCTCTGCAACTTAATTCGAACTTTATGAAACCTAAACATATTTGTGGCAATTAATTGACTCGTGAGGCAACAGTCACAATTAAAAGGTCTGTCTAACATTGTTCGAAAAAGTGATTCAGGGCCCCTTTAAGAAAAAAGTGCTACCATTATAGCTTTAATTCCTGAGATCAAGTCTGTTTTCATCCCTGTAAAACCGCACCTTCTTCTCTCTCAACACTTGTTACTTGCTGTTTGTTTACGTCATTCAGTTCTTGCGATGGTCTCACACTTAAAAAAATTCTATCAAGGCTTTGTACGTGCACTTTTCTACTAGCAATAACGTTTTTCATAGTTGTATGCCTGCGTTAGTGGAGTACACCAACTCATACAACGATATGCATGCATGGAAGGAACAAGTCGTTTGCAATGCAGTTTGACTAGTTCAGTGAATATGATCGGGAAGGAGGGCGGTGCAGTTTGCGCAAAGTGCAAAGTGTCAGATAAAGTTTCCGTTTTGAAGATGGCCTTTCCAACATATCATACATTAGTCATTTCTGAAGAGGACTTCATGCCAAGTCTCGCGAAAAATATCGGTACTGATCTCAAAATTGGCTGAAATCTGGAAGTTGACTCTTCTGACAATACATATACGCCGCTTTCTGTTCCACACGTGTTGGTCACCTTACGAAGAAACGCTGGACACCAGTCGAGTCTGTGTAGCTCATGAACACGCCTTATAAGAAACCTCTAACGAAATGTCCGACGAGAACAGCCGTGTGCATGCCGGACCGCTAGCGAAATGTACACCGACCTTAAGCGGCCCGTCGGCCATGTGTTTGGGAACTCTGGGTTAGAGTAATGGTAATCGCTGTTTTGTGCTGCAGACGCCAACAACAGCACCGACGTTCAGCGATGCAAACCCATGGACATTCTCAAGAACTTCGTGTTCAATAACTTAAATCAACTTGTCACAGCAATATGCAGTTAGGCTTAATTAGCTAGTAACGCAGTCATTTATTACATTGCTGTATATAGGTGCACTTCACAACTCCTCACACAGTTTTCATTTCTTTTCAGAGTAGCTCTCGGAGGCGTCATTCTGTTGGCATACTGTTACACCCTTCACGGACTAACAGGGCTTGCTATGGTCTACTGGTACAGAGACTGTGATCCGGTTCTTTCAGGCTCCATAACCCGCTACGACCAGGTGATCAACATCTCCATGTTTCCGTTATATCGGAAGACAAACAGTAACGCTCAGGTCTCCATAAAAAAAGAACTGAAGGTTTCGCTACCAGGACGAAGCCTCAACAGCGACCAAAGTCAACTTCATCATTCGTTTTTCGTTGCACTCCGCTTTTTTTAACCCTGTACACGGAGGCAACATTTAGACCCGTTACGCAGTGTCGGTTCCCCAGCTAGCCGCATCCTCACAGCTACAAGGCGCTGGTTCGCGAAATGGACGTCACAGTTTCTCCAGAAGGGCGAAGCATAATCGCGATAGCCAAAAAACTTGAATATTATACGAAGTTAGGCTAGCGGGAAACTCGTTTAGGTTTCGACGTTGCATAACTCATCAGAACTCTGGCTTAAGGAAACGCGGTCGCTGGACGAGCGAAGCAACCTTTGCGCTTCAACGAAAATTGAGTGGTACGAACAGGCGACGTACACTATCGTCCTTTATGAAGGGGAAGACGCGAGCGCGTGGCCTGTGCTTTGCGACAACTGCCTCCATCGACATCAACCGACAGCTTATAAAAAAGCGCGTGCGCTTTTGGCGGCATATCGCCCGTTGCGAGAACAAAGCGGTAGCGTAATCTAACAGCGCTTGTCCATGACTAGTTATTTTGTTTGACAATAGATGTCGCTAAAAGTGGACATGCGTTCTTTAGCTAACGGTTGACGGAGCTGTCGGCCCCCGCGGAGCGCAGGCGACGTGCTTGCGTGTTTCCTTTCATAAAAAAAGACAGTTTACAAAGATGTGATCCGCCTGCTGACCGCTGTCAATATGGGCACAACGCCTGCTCATTCTTTCGGGAAGAAAGGAAGGTAGGAGGAGCGGAAGAGGAAATGAGAGAGGGAAGTTAATTTTTAAAAATGACGAAGACTTAGACAAGCACAAGTTATAACTAGAATTAAAAACTAAGAGTAATTTAAAAACGTCTATAAACGGGTGGAACGCAGAAGTAATGAGGTTTACAGCTCTTCTTCAGAGACGTGACAATGATGAGCCGTGATCCGTACGCTCGGTTCCGTCGCCTCTGTAGCCAAATATGCATATCACTGTGTAGATCCGTGTCCCACAGTACCATGCTGATGCTGCTTATAGCATGTAAAGAGATGATAGTTTGAATGTATTGAATGTAAACATTTCACAGAAGTATGTCTGGTTGGGTATGAGACTGGGAGATGATTTAGACTCCAACCAAATGTTTTGAAGAAACGCAACGTTTTGAAACCGACTTGGTTCTTTCCAAGTTCGAATGTCGATTGGCAGTGTAATTGCTATCTGATTGAAACTGCAGCAAATGTCGAGCATCTGCCAATAAGCGTAGAAATTCTTGCACGTGGAGACACGATGTGCAGCGACACAACCACATCCGTACGTTAACTGCAATGCCGAACCAAGTGTTTTTTCTGTCCCAGATCGTGCCGTACTACATCAACAAAAGTGCGAGCTCCATCGAAGGATTTCGAGGCCTGTTCATGGCTGGACTAGTCAGCGCATCGATAAGGTATCAGTTACACATCACACAATGCCCCCAACCAAATTTTAGTATACGCGAGTATAATAGAGACCACCCGTAAACTCATAAAGCATTCCCTTCCTTCAGACATCGAACAAGTAATGTACGATGATTACTTACAATGACTTCAGCTTTCTGGCACAATGTTTGCAATGACCACTGGCGTCGAAGCTGGTGTTATTATTACGCTGTTATTGGCCCATTTTATACTAGACTACTAAAACAAAAGAATATTTGCACGAAAAAGTCGAAGTACACGAGCCCACTGTGACGCGGCCTTTCACGGGAAGTACGTACGACTACTGCTTTTGTGAAAGTTTGTAGTATGGTATAGTGGCACTCCCCACTTGGTGCTAAACGCGCCTCATCGACTGTCTGAGCCGCAAAGAACGGGGAAAATTGGAAATACGCGAAGATAACAAGGGCGTTTCCACCCACATAATGCTGTCCGCCATGCATCTATAAAATTATTCCTCCCACCAAAGCTACACGCCAGACTTGACGTCATACTGTAAGCGGCGAGAGACGTGTGCACATGAAGGGTAAATAAAAACGAATAACATAGAGATAAAGCGCTTCGTACGCATCTCATCATTTCTATGATAAGATCGCATCCGGTCACTGTTTCAAAGATGTTTCAACCCCCTTGTCGTGTTGCTATGCAGCTAGTGGGCGGCGTATACTGCATTTTTGCTAGTAGTGGCGCAACTGTTGTAAAATATAGAAATTGGAAAAATTACACTTGATATATTAATCGAATGTTTGACAAAGATTAGCGCCTTCGTTCCTTAGAGTAATAAATATCTACTTTAGGGCTCAATATTGGTATTATTCGACACATTTCAAGGTACAATAAAGTTTCAAATTGGGCTAGTCGGTGCACGCTACAAGAATTCGGTAACAGCACAAGGAATGGGACTAACAGACGGAGATGGACGAAGTGCTATCTCAGTCTATATGTCCCTTCCCTTCGGTTAATTGTTACCCAATTCGTTTGTTAAGGTGCAACTAACATACACATTGCGAATGTCAGACATAACCAAAAGGTGATTACAATATACCCATTCGTGTTTGTTTGCACCTGACTCACGCATAGTTTAGCCTGATTGCGACCAACAAAAGGCGAAGTGAGTAACCTGGAAAACTTTTTTTTATTATTATAGCACAGTATCCTCGGTTGTGAACTCCCATGCGGCCGTCCTGTACGTGGATATTGTGTCCCCGTACGTTCGCATCTCGGAAAAGAAGTTAGGCTTTGTGATGGCAGGCCTTGGTAAGTCTCTTCCACTCGTCTATCTATCTATCTATCTATCTATCTATCTATCTATCTATCTATCTATCTATCTATCTATCTAATCTATCTATCTATCTATCTATCTATCTATCTATCTCTGTATCTATCTATCTCTCTGTCTATCTTTTTATCTATTTGTCTATCCATCTATGTGGCTTCAGTTCAGCTCGTCTTGAACAGCCGAGGCTTCCTGTGCAGCTGAGGCTTCCCTGCTTGTGGTTGTTTTGGGTCTTACTTGCCAAAACCACCATATAATTATGAGGTACACCGTAGCATGAAACTCAGGGTTACTTATCACCACCTGTGGTTCAGTTGAAACGCTGTGTAAGCTAGTGAGACCTCTTGAATAGTAGTATGAACCAAAAAAATAGACGTCGAGTCAATTATCTTTGCCAGTCGTGATGTCATTTTTATTTTTAGACTATATGAACATACTTCAAGTCTCAGAAATAAACTCCACTATTTTTTGGTTGTCATTATATTAGTTGCTTCGGATCACTTAGCGACCCCCCTCCCCCCTTTTTTATACGTCACCTCGGTGATTGGTTTCGGTGGCGCGCAACCGACGCCAATTGAGGAGTCCACGTTTACAGCGCTGAGAACCAAGCGCAAGGCGCGCGGACTCAGACATTTTGCAGATTTATCAGTGTTGCACGTGATGTACGATAGTTCTAGGTAATTCTCAGTGAAAACCGCACAAGAAATTGCACGCAAGAGTTACGGGGTGCTCTCCGCATACACCGTCTTACAATCTTACCACTCGTATCAGGCTCACATAGTGTGCGCGCCGTGTCTCAGTGCCGCGTAGTCATGCAGCACGCGAGTCGCTTTGTTGGGGAGCTGTTTTATACATGGCATCGTAAGACGCTTGATCACCAGTCATGTCATGTATGAGATTGTCACGGCCCGCTCTTGTGAGGAGCGCGATCGCCATTAACGCTCCTGAGCGGAGGTGTAATGCTGAAAGGACCAATGTTCTAGAATTGCAGAGCATCAATACCTCGAGAGGAGGCTAAAATAGTAACGCCAGTGACACGCGATTGTCGGTATCACCGTTAATAGAATGCCTGATAGCCAATCTGAGAGCTGCACAGAAACGAAGCTATCCACCCCTTTTTTTTTTTTTCTAGCAATATCCAGCGGCACGGTGATGATACTGTTCGGGCTTCTTATTCCGCATATCGGATCTGCCGCAAGAGTAAGTATGAAAAAAAATGCTATAGGGTAGATCAGCCAGCGTTCCCGCACTGACAATAAATTTAAAAAATGCCGCAGCACTTTTCCGTAGTGGTCAGAAAACACTGTCGATCCATAGTCAAGGCTCCCAGAAACACATGGGCCAAATATAGCGCAGCGCGTGGCCTAGAAATTCACCATGAATTCTCAAAGTCAGCTGAAAATTACTCTATGTTCTCTCGACAAATGATGCTGCAAGCTCAAAAACCACTCATCCCAGCCAATATATCACTCATTGTCTGATTTACGAATCTATCGCTCGATCATCGCAGGGGCCGACGGCCGCGACGTTTTGTCCACGCGTGCACGCTCATTTGCACCGAAAATCCACGTATTCGAAAATGGAGAGACATAAAGTGCTTAAGTTCACAAGGCTTGCGTATAAATCGGCTGCCTGACCGGGGTTTCACCAGGAGGGAGAGGTCCCTTCTACTGCGTTTCATCGAGCACCTGTTTTGTGTTTGCCAAGAGATTCGCGCACAACGAGTCATTTTACTCGCCGCACCCCGTTCCTCTCTCCCTCTCCCTCTGTCTTTCTCTCTCTCTCTCTCAATCGTTTCTTTTTCTTTCCCCGTGCCATTTTTCGCTGCTTATCTTCCGGCGCTTTCGTCGGGACGAGAAAATTGCAGCGTGTGACAAATCTTCGCAACTCCGCTCGTACTGGACGCATTCGAAAAATGTTTGCGGCAGTGAATTCGTGAGCAATAAGGTCTTTTAGAGAATCCATTCCATGGATACTTGAAAACGTGTTGCGGGGCCCCTTTAAGAAAGCCTCCATTGGCTACTTAAAAAAGTGAGAAAGGAAGCTTCACGCTAGGGGTGCAGAGCGTGAAGGAGCTGGGCATCATTTTTTCGTTTCTCTTCAGTTATCTTTTTCCTCCTCTCTGTCTTTCCTTTTCTCTTTTTCCCGTTTCTTTTTTACATCTTTCTTTCTTTATTTAAATTCATGTCTTCATCTCCCTTTATCTAACTCTTTCTTTTCCTCGCTCGTTTTTATTTTTCTGTCCATATTTTTTTTCTCTACCTTTCTCGTTTCTCGCTTGCTTCCTCGTTTATTTTTCTATTCTTATACGTTGTTTTACCTGCGTTACGCCAAACGACAATAGAATATGACAGCTCGGGCAGCTAAAGTACTCCGAGCGTATCCTCATCAAGACGGTACTAGACCCAGAGGAAGCAGGCTTCTTCGCGCGTGCGAGCACTCAATATTCTACACAGATGGCTAAACTATCCCTTGTTTTGCCTGCGTTACGACAAGCTTTATATACGACAGCATGCGATGTCAGCATACGACAGCACGATGCCCCGAACTTGAGCGTTCCGCGCTTATCTTCAAAAAAAAAAGAACTCGGAAAACTCGTTGACTCTATTTCTCAGCCATAAAAATTAGATTCGTTATAAAAAGATTCGGCAATTGCCACGTACGTTGAGAATCGAGCGAAACACGTGGAGGAAAAGTGACCATGTCGTAATTTTTTGTATTGAGCGACTCGTCATGAAATGACGCTAAATATATGTATAAATCTTGCACGCACAGACATGTGTCTAATAATTGCAGATGTTGATATAAGCAGCAGTTTGCTCTTGCACGATGATGCCAACAGGAATATGAGTATTGATTGATATATATGAGGGTTTTTTTTTTTCAAAATAATGCTCATTTCTAACTTTAAATACGATTGTCTCAAAACACGCTTTTTTTGTACTTACGTTTCTTTATCTCAGCAACCACAGTATCTGGAATTATAGATTTGATTGATTGATTGATTGATTGATATGGGGAGTTTAACGTCCCAAAACCACCATATGATTATGAGAGACGCCGTAGTGGAGGGTTCCGGAAGTTTTATCCACCTGGGGTTTATAACATGCCCCTTAATCTCAGCGCATGTGCCTACAGCCTTTTTGCCGCCATCGAAAATGCAGCCACCGCAGCCGGGATTCGATCCCGCGACCTGCGGGTCACCAGCCTAGTACCTCATTCACTAGATTGAACATGTGTATTAGAAACATTAGAATCGATAAGCTGACCTGAAGCGCCGGTGTTCGCAAGAATGGTAGCCCTGGACACTGCCACATAAATCAACTCCCGCGCACGGCGCCCAACTATAATTGACGTTAACCCGACGTGATGGCTGTATCAAAAGAGTACATAAATAACCTTTACAAAATCAAATAGCCAGCACTGCAACCGACTGTTCATGACGTTTCGTGGACATTAGGGTCTATTTGAAAATCAGTTCCAATGCCTGCCGTGGCTCTGTGTTAGAATGCGTGATTGCCATGTGGAATACTTGGATTCGATTCCTGCTGGGACTCCGACAATAATTTTTTTCATTCATCAATTCAACGCTGCTGATGTCAAGTTTTTCTTAACGCTCACGCATTAAAATTTTCCATGTGTGTCCTCGTCATTCCTGGGTATGTGCTAAATTTCAATGAACTGTGGGACATACCCTTGTACCAGTGGCACATGCTTGCGGGTGGCTATGCGCCACTGTCGGGCGGGAAGTCCCACCTGTCCCACCGACTACGTCGATCCTACCGACTATCGTTACATTATCCATGTGTTGACCAGCGCGTCTAATTCATCTCACCACCTTACCCTCCCTTACTAATCATGGTTCATGCCAAGTTAGAAGGGGGGGGGGGGGAATCACAAGAGCACCCAGACGTAAGCGGCTAACTATATAATACGCAGATGGACGCCAAAAGGGGATTACGGTACGCAAAGAAATGCTTCACATTCAGAATGCATTGCGACATCGCTAAAGATATAGTAAGCTATCAAACGGTTTTTCGACGAAAAAAGAGCAACTGCACCAAATTATATCAATAGTGATGTCGATAACTATACCACTATCATTATTATTCATCAGTAGCAACGCGCTTCAGGCACTTTCGTGGCTGCTTAGGTGAACAAGCACGAAAACGTACATAGAGAGACGAGCGCTGGTGCTCGTGCGGAACTTCTTTTAACACAATTTCGAGTCAAGTTACACGAGACACAGTTTCTGCCGAGAACATGGCTCTCTTTTCGACGGAGAGCTTCGTTCTTGCCGGATCCGATTGTGGAGGTCATGCCTCCTGGCTCGTGTTGCGACCAGGCGCCGTGTGATGTCGCTCGTCACCATACCGGTTACTGTCCACTGTGATGTTGGTTGTAGTCCACTATAGCTGTGACAAAGCCTTAAGCTGTTCTACTATCCACTTTTTTATTACCCTGTGCTGCCCTTTGGCGCTTTAGTAGGGTTCAGTAGGGGCCGGGAGAACTGACACTGCTAGAACGAAGTCCTCCGAAACCAGGAGCCGTTTCGCGACTTTTTCGATCCGCTTGATAAAGGCGCATGCACCGCGGCCGGCATCGTGGTAAAGGCCAACTACGCTACGGTGCACGCAACAAGACATTGTTAGAATAAATTGTGAACGCTTTAGCGCCCTAATCACCCACTCTACTAAATCAAAGAACCATATAAGCTGCCCCGAAAAAAGATCTGCGTTTAGAGCAAATGTTCGATGATTTTGAGTACGATATGATGCGTTCAAAAGAGGTGTTTAACAATTTAGAGCATTTGGTACTCCACTATGAGAGGGCAGAACGCTGTTCCTGAACATAAGTGCAGCGCATACTCCCCAACCAAATGTGGTTGTTTGATGATTCAGAGTTCGATGTGCTCTACTAAGGGAGAGCATTAGGCTGTCCCGGTAAACCGTAAGCCCCCACCCAGCCCAAGAGAACACAATTTTACCGCTAATGAAGGTATAGAAGTTCTTCTGGCCTGCCATCCGTGCGTTATCCCCCAACCTCCGCAATATCACGGGGCAAGCTCGTGGCTGACTTCATTGTTACGTCTTTTCAGATTGTCGAAAAACATGAATAATTGATTGTACTGAATGCAGCATTGCACAATACGCGACTGTTTTAGGCTAAGCAGAGAGGGGGAAAAGGGCATGATCGAAACTGCATTAGCACTCGCTTGCTGGATTCCGTGCCGAACGGTTGTGCCCCCGCAATCTCCTGACGCCGTGAAGCTCTCGCCGAGTGTTGCCCCGTCCCCAGAGTCCTTCAACCGTGTCCCAATCGCATTTTTTCTTAATCTTTACTTTTCACTCTAATTCCTTCTTATCTCATCCCCTGGCGAGCTACTGCTGAAGTGTCGCACATAGCTGCAGACATTTGCGGGGCTCACTTTTTCTTTCTTTTTCCCTAGTTAAAACTTAATTTTCAAAGCTGAGAACTTTATCTTAATTTCAATTATTTTAAAACCACTACCCCCCGAAATCGCATTAGGCTGATGGTTCCAAAAATATGCGACGTTACGATCATTAACAGCCAAAGGCACGAAAACTCTGAAGTACTACTTTCGGAAGCCTCAACTGTCCACCCAAGGCTTTTGGGTGTCTGCACGACGGCGCTGGATAATTGAGAAAATCACATACTTCGTTTTCAGTTATTTTAACATGGCGCACGAGCGTGTTGACCACAAACGTGCTTTTGATTTAACCTCTTTCCTCCGCACATCGCAGTTTTTCATCGCGCTGCACTCTGCAGCAACGGGGCCATTCGTCGGAATCATCATACTGGCTTTCTTTTTTCCCTGGGCCAACGGGAAGGTGCGTACAAGCCACACTTTCTCTGTTGCATACCGTGTAGACTGTGTACGGCTCGGTATTAATTACTATGCCCTTTGAGACCGTTTTCAAACAAAACTCACAGGGTCCCTGATTAATTAAAAGGGTGAAAGTCATCTTGTTTCTTTTCTTCAGTCGGTTTACTGATCCTCTCCCGCCCCCATCAGAGAGAGAGCTGTTTGCACCTGACATTCTTTAGCATTGCCTCCGAGATCGGTGAAATTGCAACTTCTCCGCGCGCTTCATCTGGTTTTGCACTGCCTTCGTGATCATTCGTCTGATCACAGAGGCAGTGTAAGGTGCTGATGGTAGTTGATGACGTCATGATGGGATATTATCGGTGATGATGGCATATATCAGACGTGTTGACACAGCAAGCAGACGGCGACGGTGAACTTTAAATTTGATGAGGCATCCATGGCTTCCGCCTTAAAAATCGCATCACATTTGCACGATAGTCGAACGCAAATTTAGAATTACGCGTCATTTCTTCCTCAAATGCGCACGTACGCGAGCCTGAACCAATAGGTACGCACTCTAGACTGACGTCTCGAACCTCACCAGCCAGCGACTCCACTGTTCGCTTCATGCGGCCGGTACGACCTCTTCTGTCGCGGAGCTACTGGGAGACCGTGCTTCAGTCATCTGGCGGGGCCTCTCTTAAGCTGTATTCGACCACAGTAAACGAAAACCTTTATTTTTTGAGCTTCTTTTCTCGTTCTTCTATTGATACTACAAGTAAGTCCTTGAGTGCACATTTTGCCATAAACATGCATAGGAATTGAGGACATTTGGACGTGGCGCCATCTCTCGGTGACACGAACGGCAGCCTGCCATAACTGAATGGAGAATGAATGGGAAAAATCATTTCCCATGAAAAAAAAAGGTAGTTATCGTTATATCTAGCAGAGACACACTGGTACATTTTAGTAAAATTGCAGTATCGCACTACAAAGTGTGTTGCTTCCCACCACAATTGAACACCGCCCATAGAAACACATGGTACCCTATTGTTAAATATTAAACACTCTGGCAAGCTACGCGGTTTTTAATGCGACACTATAACTTTCCCAAACCTTTCAAATAAATATCTGCTATATAGAATCGGGAGTTGTTCTCAATAACTAGCTTTTTTTTCAGATATGATTATTTTTTCGCCTATTTCCCATTAGGTTACGGCACGTCACCGTTGCAGCTGACGAGAGATAGCGCTACGTGCAGATGTCGACAAATCCTGGTCATGTGGCTACTGAAATTAACTTCCGAGATTGTCTTTACATCTCCACACAAGTAACCTGCATACAGAGACACCTATGAGCTAGTGTGATGTTCAAGAAATGCTCATATCTTATTTCGACAGTGAGGTAAATTTTCGCGTGGCGCACCTACCGACATCGGCAGTCGTCTTAGCCGATCCCCCAGAGTGTGAGCCAAAGTAATATCTGAACAAGAACAGCAGTCTTCTAAGACGAATGCATAATGGGCACCTGCAGATTTATTTTTTAAGGGATGAAGATAAAAATACACTCTAAATGAATCCTGTTTTCTAGCAAAGTTGCCTTGTACTAATATCAAAGAGTCGTCACGTAGACAACCATGGCAACAGGCCTGACAGAACATCCTTGTTGTTTCGGAGCACGCTCATGGACGCCATCGCAGAAGCCTCGGACATTTTGTGGTTCCTTTCAAAGCTAATTATGTATCGCCGCAGTTTCACGCGCGTGTCTAACATCGTACTTGCCCACCCTCTCAAAGCAGTACTGACATGAACTTTAGATATTTTCGGGTATTCGCTATAAATATAAATACAGGTACCGAGAACCCTAAGAGTGTCGTATATAGTTCTTGGGAATGCATATAAAGTATTTTTCATACCGCTTCTTTAAAACAGCTCTTCCAGTTTCGGCGCCGAGGGGTGGCTGGGCAGTGACGTGCCAACACTTGTCCGACGTCACGGAGAGACTGAAACTAGCGAAATACTACCAACAGCCGTCAGTTAGCTGTCAGTCGCACTTTGTTCAGGTAAACAACAATGAGCTAATTGGCCTCCTATACAACTCTGCAAGTGATTTCTGCAGTTCAGACTGCGTGCTGGAAAATACCACCTAGAAAAATACCATCAGGCTTGCTCACTGCCGCCATGACGTCACTCGTTTTGTCCAAGCGAACGCGTGTGCGGGAGGCCGTCAATCCATTGCCACCATCGTCTTGCGTTAAATGATAAAGCATTCGCGGCAAGTTTTATATGCTTGGCAGCTTTATTCTGCCTTTTGGGTAAAAGAAAAAAAGGCGCCGGTTTAAATAATGTATTGCGCTTGGAAGCGTTTGACGATTCACCTTTGAGCCATTTCTTCCACAAAAAAGCTCAAAGATTGTGTGCTATCGAACGTGTGGTCGATCTACAACGGCAAATTTCGATCTACAACAGCAACAGCAAATGACCATTGCAAGAGAAAAACAAAATCACTCGTTTCACAAAGATATTTTGTGACCGACACGAGGAGCGGCGTTTCCTCTTTTGCTCTGGCCCCTCACGCAGCGGTGCCTAGTCAGTCATATAACTTGTGGCCTGGGAAAAATTCTAGTATTGGGTTTATATTGAACCGTGTAGCCCCCGCGCTTTCACTGCGCTGCCAGTTTTTGGATTGGTAAACTTTAAAGACGATAATCTTTCTTCGGGACCTTCGATGCAAAAATTTTTGTCTGCCTGACTGCCCAATTGTCTGATTGTCCACCAATAAGGGTACACTAAACGGCACCAAAATGGCCAAATGATACTCCAGACGGCCGACCCCATCCACAGCACCCACCAATATTGCTCAAGCTTCAGCGTTCATACTTGTGCGATAGTCAATTAAACAGCAATCATTGCGCAAATCTGAGGCACCATAACAACACGTCAATATTCTGTATGTGTGTCTCTTACTAGAAAAAAGCATACATAAGTGATTATAAGGATTCTAGCGTTTATCACATTGCGCTGACCAGGCAGCGCTTGCACAAAAAGACAAGTGTTTCCGACGCTTCGCAAAGACGACACGGTGGTGGCACCTACCCGTCGCCGTGGGTTCTACACAACACCTCCGAGACGGGCGCGCGCGCTTCGTTTTCCGAGATAACTGCCAGATAGCGCTCATGTCTCTCGTGTGACGTGACTTGATGCGGTCGTTCGCCTCCACTGCATGCTCGAGGCACTCTTAACGCAGCGCCTCCAGTACACCATTCACCGATTTTCTTGCACAGAACATCAAATAAACGTTTTGTTCACTCTCTCCAGACGCAAGTATGACGAAAGACTATCGTCTGTCGACGACATTTGCAGTTTAACATGCAGATACGGGGCCAATTTTTTTTGTAGTGGCTCTTAAATATTCAAGCTTTTTGCACACCTGAAAACCAACTACGAAATCGCTTTACCGTAAGAATTTACACGCATCTAAATTCAAAGGAAACATATTGGCCTAAGGTACTGAGGGGACTGGCGCAAACTTTGCAATACAGGAATAAGGTGGTAGGAACCCCGGCAAAAAATACTATGCACAAAACCGACGCACTAAGTAACGCAACAGCATTCCTTTCATTTTTCTCAACCAAGTGAACAGAACAACTCCGCGGCGCTAATCAGCAACAGCAAAACGTCTGCCGACCCTGAAGAAAAGACGCCTGTTTTGAAAACGCACTGCCACGCGCGTTTAATATTTCAATGCCAGGGCTTACGCCAGCGAGGGAGAAGCAAACATGACACCTTTATTTTAGAGGAAGAACGGAACATGATGAAGGTGGGGCCATTCGAGCGTCTTATGAATACGTAGCACGTACACACGTACCTTCAGGACACGAAGAAAACGGATGTCGACGCAGCTTGGCGAACTACAAGCTCCCATTTCGTTCTTCGGTTGTTCTTGCGAAACGAGAACACTCGCAACATCGGTCCCGTTTCCGCGACATTTCGCAACGCAGCATCGCCCAACCGTTCGGACTTGCAGCCGCACAGATTGCGAATATCCAGTACACAAAACACATCGCATTATCACACTTCACTTCACAGACACAGAAAAGAGGGTCTTCCCGAGTCGCCAACAAGCACGCCGCGAAAACGTTCGTCGGGCTTTGCAATCGATGTCTGTCGAGCGAATGTCTGTGCAGCGAAACCCATTGGTATAAACGAAGTGACGTCATAGCCCACGGCAAACACCGTGAGCAAGCCTGAAATTATCTAGGTGGCATTGGCTGGACGCAGATTGCGCAGACCCAGTCACTTATCGAGGTAACGTTCGTTGTGGTGCTGCTGGCTTGCACTTGCTAGCTGACGAAAACTTTAAAATCATAACACAATATTTTATGCGTATTGTCTGGCTTCGGTTAGGATAGCGCTCGCATTAGAAATGTATTTTTCGGGGAGGGGGTAGCTCAAATTATGTCAGCACTCCCTCAAGAAGAGGCGGCGACGGCGTCAGCCACTCCAACTTAATATGTCACCCACCTGGACAAAGCGAGTCTCCACACTGCTACTAACCCTGCTCCGAAGGGAGGCGGCAACCGCAGTGTGAAGCAGCTCAAACAACAAAATGACGATTGGAACAGTGGTAGTGTGCGACCTATCTGCCATAAAGGACGCGTACGGCAGCAAGCACATCAGGCCAGCGATTTGAGACTTCGTGTGTGTGTGTGCCAGACCAGGATTTTTTGTGTTGTTGCGACACACGCCTTCGACGACGTTACGAAGGGTGCTACGAATCTCACCGCTGCAACCACTGTTTCGAAAGACGGCAACGCCAACACGGACCCGAAGGCGCCACTACTTCGAACTCCGCCGGGAAGGTCACCAGCCGTTTGGTAGCGTAGGTTTCTCAGCTCGCGACTGCTTCTGCGCAGAGCTGATAGACGAGCGGACGAAACGACGGTGAGTTAAACAAGGTTTATGTACAGCATATATACAGAGGCGTTACAAATTCGGCACTGGGGCCGACAGAGACTCGAAGAGCCGAGCTCTCCTCTCTAACACATAAGTCGGCTCTCAAATGGGTCTGCTGTCAAAGGGGTCTCTCTCGACGCGCCGCAGGGCTTTTATTACATGCCCCGGGTCCAACCCAAATGTCCAACCAGAAGCGCCGCTGGTCGTGAGGTTAGAATCCTCCAATAAGGTAGCCGCTGGGCCGCGTCATTCTTTCTCATCGAATCTGGAGAGGCTGCGCTGCAGGTGGCTGCACCCAAGGACGAGTGACGTCGCCAGGCATTGCGTCACCCCCCCAGACAGGAAGACGCCGGTTGTTTACTCGACGGGCTCGATGGCTGCGCTGACTCACTGCACGTGCGCGCCAGAAAGGCGCCGCGCGTGTTTACGCCGTTGAGTTGTTCGCGTCAGGCGGGCTGGCCTTGACACAGATTGCCTTTTTCAGAGGCACGGACGTTCGCTGTGGACTCGCAGGCATAACAGTGTGATCGCCCGTCAAGGCCGGTCGCTAGCGGCAAGCATTCCTTGCCGTCTGATGTACTCAGACAGCCGTGCGCGGCTGCCTGCTTTGCGCACGTCTGCCGTTTTGATTGATTGATTGATTTGTGGGGTTTAACGTCCCAAAACCACCATATGATTATGAGAGACGCCGTAGTGGAGGGCTCCGGAAATTTAGACCACCTGGGGTTCTTTAACGTGCACCCAAATCTGAGTACACGGGCCTACAACATTTCCGCCTCCATCGGAAATGCAGCCGCCGCAGCCGGGATTCGAACCCGCGACCTGCGGGTCAGCAGCTGAGTACCTTAGCCACTAGACCACCGCGGCGGGGCACGTCTGCCGTTTTTCGCCGTTCGAAAAATGGGTCCGAGACCCATTTTCGTGCCGTTTGCCGGAGAGCAGTTCAGGGCCGGTTCACGCTAATGGCAAGCCTGCCGTAACAGTGCAGTGCCGTAGACAGTCGGCTGCCGCATCTGCGAAGTATCTGTTCGAAGTGCACGGCTACGCTACGCCGGCGAGAAATTTCAGCCTCCGACAAACATGGCTGCCCTTCCGAATGCAGCTGTCGACCACCTCGAATACATCAAGCGGCCGCCGTGCGCTCTGTAGCGCGTAAGGTTCGAGCTGGTGCTTCCATTCGCTTTAGACTCAAGTTCCTTAGCTTTGACAACACAGTATTCGAATCGATTCGGCACCGTTTTTAAGAACCATACTCAGATAATTGATGTTCTAGGCCTAAGCAACCCTTCGCAAGTCTCAGAGGACATACATTACACATTTGTTAGTTGTTGCTAACGCTGGATAGCTGGCATCAGTTGTCCAAACGCCTGCTTTTGGAGACGTCTATTTGTATTGCTGTGCGCTTTTTTTTAATACCGGACAGACTAAAATGCTCTATTCACTGCTGGAACGAAGTATGGGAACACACGTACGACATAGCGTGAAAACCGCAAAGTATGAAGCAAGCAGCTCGAAGTGTCACGCGGCAGATGTAGGCGATGCAGAGAGCCGACAGCATGCGACGCGGCTCCGCCATCTCGCTCTTCTGTCGCTGATTGGCTACGTTACAAAGGCTAGAATAGGAAAGTGTGATGAACGCGCCACGCCTGGGGAGGAAACCGCCGGGTGGCGCTGGCACACACTTGCACGGACCAAATACGAAGGTGTAGACACAGTATGCAGTGCGTGTGGAGAGGAAGAAGAAACTGCCGAGCACTTGATAATGTTCTGCAAAGGGCTTCACCCTATAGTTCAGGATGATGGCGCAGAGTTTTTCAAAGCACTGGGGTTTAGGGACAGCGAGGGCAAAATAGACTTCAAGCGGGTAGACTAGACTAGAAGGAGGTTATCTGATTGGTGGCTAAAGCCAAGGCACGAGTGAAAACTAAACCCTTCACTGTGAAGTACGAATCCTCAGCTTCATTATTTAATGGGGAAAAAGATAAATGTAATGGTTAGTTCACTAAGTATTACGGCTAGGTGGCGTTAGCCGCCGCCCGATCTAAAGGGTACAGCCACATCCATCCATCCATCCATCCATATTGCAGTTAAGAGAGCCATAGCAAAACGTCGGGAAGCCTCTAGGGAACACAGACATGCAAAGCAGTGGGGTGAACCGACAGATGATGTTGAAAGAAAATGGGAAATCTTTCTAAGCTGTAGAAGGGATGCATCCCTTCTGATCAATGAAAAGATTAGAAGAAAGGGAGCCCAGTGTCTGGCAGAAGTACATAAAAAAGATAGAAAGGCAGCTGCGAAATTTTGGAACCATCTAAACTCCCAGAGAAATGAGACGAGCCTGGAACTGAGGTTTATAACTACAGCTCAAGGTGCTAGGCTAGAAGGGGACGAAGCTATTGAATATATAAGAACAAGGGTGACAGAAAAATTTCAACACAGAAGTGTTTTGTGCACCACAATAGACAAGGATGAATCAAGCGGCGCAATGGCTACATTTTCACAACAAGAGTGGGAAAGGGCTGAGAAAAGGGTTCCTAGTCGTACATCAACAGGACCAGATGGCATTCCAATTATGCTGATAAAGACATTAGGTCCGAAGTCTAAGCAGGCTTTGAGAGAGGCAGTGAGCAAAATAATAATCGATGGAGAAGTTCCCGATTGATGGAAACTCGGCACGATGAGCATGATCTATAAAGGAAAGGGGGACAAAGCTGACATAAACAACTACCGTCCTATAACTGTGACATCAGTTGTCTACAGGCTGGCGATGCAGATTATAAAGGAAAGACTGCAGGCATGGATAGAGGATGAGGGGGTGCTGGGGGAACTGCAGAATGGGTTTCGGAAACACAGGAGGTTGGAAGACAATCTGTTCTCACTGACCCAGTGAAACGAAATAGCAGAAAAGGAACACAGGCCCCAGTGGCTGGCATTTTTGGATATCAAGGGAGCGTACGATAGCGTGGTTCAAGAAGACTTGTGGGGAATACTGGACACACTAGGCGTGGAAGATGTAGTCACTAATTTTTTAAAGGAGATCTATAAAAGTAACAGTTATAAAGTAGGAAAAACAGGTATCTAAGCCCACAAAAGTGAAACGGGGGCTTAGGCAAGGATGTCCTCTGTCACCCTTGTTATTCATGATGTGCCTACAAGGATTAGAGGCCAAATTAGAGGGAAGTGGACTGGGCTTCAATCTCTCCTTCGTCAAACAAGGAAAACTCATTGAACAGGCACTACCAGCATTGATGTACGCAGATGATATAGTGCTAATGGCCGACAACAAGGAAGATTTGCAGAGATTGATGGACATCTGCGGTAATGAGGGAGATAGCTTAGATTTTAGATTCAGAAAGAAAAAAATCAGCAGTCATGATTTTTAATGATAATGAAGGTAGTCAGCTTAGAATACAGGAGGTCACGCTAGAGATAACAGATAAATACAAATATCTGGGCGTATGGATAAGCAATGGGGCCGAGTACCTAAGGGAACACGAAATATACGTGTCGACTAAAGGTAACAGGAATGCAGCGGTAATGAAAAACAGGGCACTGTGGAATTACAATAGGTATGATGTTGTGAGAGGAATATGGAAAAGGTTCCTTGTCTGAAGTTCGGCAATGCGGTCTTGTGCATGAGATGAGAACTTCAAGCAAGATTAGAAATTAAGCAACGTGGAATAGGTACGCTTGCCTTAGGAGCTCACGGGAATACACCAAATCAGGGAGTACAAGGTTATATGAGATGGACATCATTTGGGGGCAGGGAAGCTAGCAGCAAGATAAAATTTGAGAAGCGATTGAGAGAAATGGGGGAGGAGCGTTGGACTAGGAAGGTATTCAGCTACTTGTACATGAAGAATGTCGATACAAAATGGCGGAAGCGAACCAGAAAATTGACTGGTAAATACTCGGAAAACAGCAGGGGGCCAAACCAAAAAGAATTATCGGTTAAGAAGAAGGTGAAGGAAGCTGAGACCGATATGTGAAGAATTGACATGATTAAGAAGTCCGCACTACAGATCTATCGAACTTATAAACAGGAAATAGCCAAGGAAAGGATCTATGATAATACTCGGGGTAGTTCTCTACTGTTTGAGGCCAGGACGGGAGTATTGCGAACAAAGACATATCGGGCCAAATACGAAGGGTAGACACGGTATGCAGTGCGTGTGGAGGGGAAAAAAACTGCCGGACACTTGATAATGTTCTGTAAAGGGCTTCACCCTGTAGTTCAGGTTGATGGCGCAGAGTTTTTCAAAGCACTGGGGTTTAGGGACAGTGAGGGCAAAATGTACTTTAAGCCGGTAGAACTAACTAAAAGGAGGTTATCTGATTGGTGGCTAAAGTCAAGGCACGAGTGAAAATTGAACCCTTCGCTGCAAAGTACGAATCCTCAACCTCACTATTTAAGGGAAAAAATAAAGTTAGTTTTTGGTTCATTAGGTATTGCGGCTTGGTGGCGCTAGCCACCGCCCGATCTAAAGGGTACAGCCTTATCCTTTCATCCATCCATGTGTCACTCATATTCACTCGTGCCTATTCACTCGTTTGCATAATCACTCGTGGCTAAAGTCAAGGCACGAGTGAAAATTATACCTTTAACTGCAAAGTACGATTCCTCAACCTCACTATTTAAAGGAGAAAAAAATCTAGCTTTTGGTTCATTAAGTATTAAGGCTTGGTGGCGCTAGCCACCACGTGATCTAAAGGGTACAACCATATCCATCCATCCACCCATATCTAAATACTTAGAAAACAGCAGGGGGCCAAACCAAAAAGAACTATCGGTTAAGAAGAAGGTGAACAAAGCTGAGACCGACATGTGGAGAATTGGCATGATGAAGTCCGCACTAAAAATCTATCAAACTTTTAAGCAGGAAATTGCCAAAGAGAGGATCTATGATAAGCCTTGGACATGGGGCCCCACCCATCTAGCTCCTAAACCCCTTCTTTTTTAACCAAATAAAGTTATTTCTCTCTCTCTCACCACCGAATGACGGCCAGCGAGAATAACTCTGAGTGCGAGTCGATGAACTAGCTTCTTGACGAAGAAATCACCACAGGAAAACCGATTGGACGCCTCCCGGTCTCGGTGCAGCGGCACCGGCACATCGCCTCTCATAGCGAACAGCGCCACGCTGAATTTGTCATTGGTTCATCATGATTGTTACGTCATAGCAAAGAGTGGCCGCAGTTGGTCACGCGTAATACAAATGGACTGCGGTAGACTTCACTTTTTATTCTCACTTTATCTAAAGACACAGGATTCGCTTTCCCTTCGGCGTCAACACGCTGTCGGCTACTGGTTCTGCGCTTCCTGTTGTGCCTTGTACAAGGAGATCAATCCCCCGTGCGAACACTCGCATATTATTTTCTAGGCACTCGCCTTCGGTATTTATAGCCTAATGTACATATTAAAGGGCCACCCACCAGGCCCCATAACAAATTTTAATTATACCGTGGAAGTTCTTGCGTCTCCTATAAGGAGCATTATATGCCATAATTTTTTTTTCAGTTAGTTCAGTACAAACTAAAAAAACTATATTTCTTCTTTTTTTAAGCGCCGCGAAACGAGGATGAGAGGAGGCGAGTTCGAAACCCTTGCTGCTCCCTCGCGTAGCCTTCACAAGCCAAATCTATTCCCTACTCTCTCCGGCATCCGACCAAGAGGTCACGTGCGTATGACGTGCCCGAACAAGCCCAGCCACCGAGCATGAGAGTGGCAGTTTTTGTTTTGTTTTGTTTTTACCGGCATTATTTTGTTGTCTACTCTCTGTTTCTGCGGAATGGTTTGGAACCGCTGGCACGTATAATTATATTTAGGAAACTTCGTGCGCTGGTTTACACGTGGTAGCATAGATGAGCACAATGAGTGCGCGAATGCGCTTCTACGGCTGTCGTCTGCTAGATCCGCTGACCATGTGCCGACGCACTGAACACACGCGAAACGCCGGTACATTAGCCCCACATATCGTTGCAATTCACGGGAAAAAAATGGGAAAAAAATACGTGCACATTTTATTTTTGCGTCTTGTTATTCATCTCAAATTTTATCATTCTCTTCAAGCTACAAATTACATAAACTACGCATGTCGTGTTAAATAGTTTTCGAAATGTCACGTGCCACTGTTGGCAACGTTCAAGCACAGTCGTCTACGTAGAGGAGCAACGTCACTCTACTGCCGTGTACGTTGGGCCATTCATACGTGCACGTCATGGCCTCATCCTCTGGGCGCGCGCCTGCGAAAGGAAGGGGGGGGGGGCAGCGTTCATCTAGAAATTTGACCCAATTCCGCGGCGCGTAGCGTTGCAAATTTTGGCGGACGTGATTGCGAACGGCCCATCTACGCATTGCGCTTGTCTGCCCAAAATTTTCAAACCTGGTGAGTGGCCCTTTAACAGGTGCCCATAATCAGTAATGCTTCCTTCATTTCATGGAACAGCAATCGCATTCTTTCGTCATGTCCAGTCGAACTGTCCTAGGGTAGATATGCTGAACACTCCTATCGTGGACCCAACAACTGCTTTGTTGGTCCCGTTAGTTCCTCCGGCCCGCTGCACTAGCTCTAACCGTGTGTCTTGGAGCACGCTGATGGTCATTTCTGCCTGGCAACCTTCGGGACTTCATGTGGAGGCTTGGCTGGGGTGTGCTTTCTACCCTTGACTGCCTCGAAAGGTGGAGAGTGATCTCATCAGTAACGTGCCATAACAACTTCCCACAAGAATCTAATCAGCATGTTTTGAGGCAACGCGTCGTTCCTCGTTTTTTTCTGGAGGACCGTGCATGCTGGATTTCGCAGCCTCGGAGTAAATTGCTTCGTTTCCGCTGGGCGCTGTTCTCGAGGCCGCTTCTCCTGCCTTTTCAGTGTCGCTGGTGCTTTCGGTCTTTGGCGCAATCGCGGCGTGGCGTCCTGCCAGTCTCTCCAAACATATACACACAGCTCACCATAAATCATCTCCCTAGAAACATCCACGTTGCATACCATTCGGCCCGCCGCAAAGCCCGTGCAAAAGCTCTCCACAAGTACAACGGTTTCGAGGAGGATGCCGTGTGGGTAGATGCAGCTTGCACGGGCGATAATGAGGCAGTTGCAGTCGTTTATCACACACTCCAGCCTATTGCAACTTTCCGCCTAACTCCTGCATCCAAGCCGTAATCCTTGGAAAAACAGCGATCGCATTTGCCCTCACTTGTACTGATGCCTGGTACGCCCTTTCCCACTCAAGACCCGCAATTCTGAATTTTGCGCGAGGTCGAGTCAATGAGACCGCTTTCAGCATACCCAGCTCGCCCCCCTCCCCCCCCCCAAACATCCGGCCCGCCATTTGGAGCTTATTTGGGTGCCTGCTTACTCTGGAAATCCCGGCAACGAAGCCGCCAATGACCACGCCCGAGGTCTCGTCAACCGGGCGGCGGCGGACTCCGTGTCGGGCTTTTCCAGGGAACGCATGCATTCCATCAGCGAGATGACTGAAGCATACCGCGTGAAACGGCAGCTATACCCTCCTTCCCACCGATCCCTGGACAGTTCTCATCAGAAATTATGGCGTCACCTCCAGACCCATACACTTCCCTCTCCCTATTTTCTTTCTCCCTTTCTTGCATCTACCCAGGAGCACACTATCCGTTCTGTGCTCAATGTACTCACTCCCACGCTTCCCTTATCCACATCATTTTCAAATGTCCGGCGGACCTTCGCCCGCGGGGTCCGCAGTCACTGACCACATGAGAGGAATGGGAGACCCTGCTGAGCTCGACGGACCCGGCCAAGCACAAGACCACCACTGACCAGGCCACCCACGTCATCCAACTATATGGACACATGAACTCGTAGCGCAGCGGTGGTTGTGCGGGGAACCTGGGCCGTACTGGCCTCAAACCCTTGATCAAATAAAGTTTTTACCACCACCACCACGAGGTGGTTGCAGCCGGCTGTCGCCGTCGCACTAGCTCTCATTCCGATCTTGCAGCGACGGTACACAGAGCTATAGTATCTGTTTTGTCGGAGGAGCTCTTCTTTATCGATGAAGACTGATTCCTTCAGCGCTGTTCTTGTCTCTTTATGTTGGTCTGTGAGGCGCATGAAACTTTTTTTTTGGTCTGCTCAGTTTTGGTAACCGGATGTCTTGATTAGGGTCGACAGAAACGCCATGTAAGTACGCAAAATGTAGATATTCATGTTTATTTGCGCTTTTTGTTTACCATGTAATGCAGATATGAGCATCTATTTTAGTGACAAATCTTTGTGTGTCTCTGTATGCGTGTAACATCATTTCTGAATGCTGCGTCAGAGATATTTCATATTGTATGTCCATGTGAATGAAGTCTGTTTTCTCATCCTCTATAACGTATCTCTAGGAAAAAAAATACCCTGCTGAAATGTTATTGATGTCCACCCTCTGTGAAATTGCATTTCTCTAAACTCATTTTCCGAACATGGATAGGTAATTATCCAAAACCGCGTGCAACATAAGCAATGAAGACTATATGAAAGACAGCACGCGCTAATGCTACGCTGATCTGCGGTGCGAACAGCAGCCCGTATTCTTATCCTAATTTCCTCACACCAGTGTAAACTAACTGAAATAAGGCATTTGCGCAATGAAATAGCGTTCTCTCGTGGCTAAGACAAACATCGCAGAGTGGTTCCGAAAAATTCTGAACGGGAAACAGTTCTTGGTCGAGCCTTTCACGTCTGTCGTAGATCATAGTCGGATTTACCCACAGAAAGTGGGTGATTCCATAGACCACCCCGAGTACTCACTACTCTCACAACTTCCCCCCTACAGCTAGGGCTATTCTTCCCGCTACATTCAACATCTCTATCAACCCCGCTTCAGAGCGGTGTAATCAGCGGGTGGCACACTGCCCCCCCCCCCTGAAATTGTTTTCTGTCATGTCATACAGATCTGAAAAGGTCCATTCCAAGGGCGTTTAAATTCGTGGCCACCCCAAAAAAATTCTACCTACGCCACAGTCACTGCACAAACGCAGCTTCACTGTCGCATAAGCGTCCGCCAAGTGGAACTGGCTGAATTTTTTCCCCTTTTTTTTGGTCACGTTGCCTTAACTTATGTACGTCAGTCTCACAATTTCCGCATAGTGGGTCTTTTCTTTAAGGTTGCTGATGCTTTACATGCCCCATCGAATGCGTAAATTGATGAGGCATCTAAGATACTTTGTAACACAAGTGCTGGCGATGAGCTGCGCAAAATATCGTCATCACGTGTTGACGTCACCATACGACGTCATTTTTATCCCACTATGACGCTACATAACGTGACAGCGCATGATGACGTGATCACGTGGCTTAGCCGCTTGGTCAAAGGTGGGGCGGTCACGGAGGCAATGCAATGCCGTGGGAAGTGCAAAAATCTAGAGATACATCGGATCCCGGAGGCCATGCAAAACACGTTAGGTGCAGTGAGCTTTCGGAGAGGTTCAGGGAGGTTTCGGAGAGGTTCAGGGAAGGATTGGTACAATCATTGAGAGGAAAAAGAAGATAGCTCTCCCCTTATAGTCGTCTTATGCAAATGAATGAGGGACCCTGCAACTTCCTCTTTTTTGTTTTTTGTCTTTTTAAGCCATGCTTGACGCTGATTGATTGATTTATATGTGGAGTTTAACGTCTCAAAACCACTATATGATTATGAGAGACGCCGTAGTGGAGGGCTCCGGAAATTTTGACCACCAGGGGTTCTTTAACGTGCCCCCAAATCTGAGCACACGGGCCTACAACATTTCCGCCTCCATCGAAAATGCAGCCGCCGCAGCCGGGATTCGATCCTGCGACCTGTGGGTCAGCAGCCGAGTACCTTAGCCACTAGACCACCGTGGCGGGGCATGCTTGACGCCCTCGACCCACTTTAAGCGACGTGATTTGAAATAGAAGAATTGAAATTTGGGTCAAGTTAGTACTGGTCATGAATACTTGAAATTGCCAGGGATGAAAAACGAGGACACAAGAAGAAGTAACAACCACAAGGTTCTGTGTCGTGCGTTATTTCTCCTCGTGTTCTTTGTTTTTTTTTTGTCTTTCCTATTTTAGAGGCGACGTACAATATTCGATGTCTGAAAATAAAAAAAATAGAAAGGACAAAAAATGGTAGGAATGAAGGGGAGCAGTAGTGAAACTAGCGTATAGTCTGACCAATCATCTCACTGTAACTTCTGCATTCACCTGCATACTAGCAGAACTTCTGTATTCCCCTGCATACTATAATACTGGTTGGCATCGACCAATGTGTATCTAACGATGTGTATCTAACGAATGTTTGTGAAATAGTTTCTGATGGTGGCTATCCGCTGTTATAGACCTTTGCACGGGATCGAAGAAGCCCCTCCTTTCTGGACTGTGGCATGCATGGCACGCCACAGGTTGACGTACTCCCGTACAAAGGTTGACGTCACCGTCTTGGCAGTGGATCCTTGGGTGGTAACGCCTATTTCCCACAACCAAGTGAAGATTATAGTGGCACTCGGGCTGCCTTCCGTGAAAAGGATCATAGCACACACATTTTCTTTGATCGAACTCTTGCGACTCAGACGTCAAACCAATATTTGTTCTTTATCGCTTGTAATGCTATAACGAGGACATCTGGTTTGGGGTAATTTTCGGATAAACAAAATTTTCAGTTTGGACTACTTTCGAGAAGCTGATTTTGCATGTGGAGAAACTCTGGACCAGCCTATTTTACATTCTAGAGCACGTTTGATAAACAAGCTGATAAACGAGACAGCTGAATACTTATAAATTATGGGGCTCTTAAGGAACTAGACAAAGACAGTAAAAGCTCATTAATTTGAAATTGAAGGTGACTCTAAAATCGTTCGAATGAGGTGGAGTTCGAATCAGCGAGTGGATGCTAGAATTAACGAATACTCCTCCACAGTGCGTGGGCAGAACCCGAAGAAGCCTCCTCTGGACTCGTTAGCCTGAACTGAGTGCTACAACACGTTAGCGGTTGTAGCACTTAGTAACCAAGTGCGAAACACGTTTATTTACACGGCAGAGTCAACGCGCTGAATATTAGCTTTAATCAGGAGTTTTCATGGGCTTGCATTTCTTCTGTCGAGACTCCGTGGCCATCATTCCCACGTTTCCCAAGAGCTCCAGCGGAGCGTCCGAATTCTCACCAGCGGTGAAACGCTGCTGTTTTCTTGTCTTGCATCTCTGGTAAACTTGGTTAGGTTTGGTGTTGCTACACATTGGGGACGCCCTGGGCCGCCCTCTGCGAGGAGCGATGAAAACCAGGGGCATGTCAGTTTGAACTAACCATTGTGAATACCGACGCTTTCAAATTATTGGGAGTTTTCCCCCCATAGAAATACACAGGGCAGTGCCGGCTCGTATTGACTGTAAGTTCGAATTAACGAGCTTTTATTGCATTTCGGTTCGCTGCTAATCTCACGGTGAAAATTATCCCTGGGTTAGTCGTTGCTCTATTCAATAAATGAATACATTAAATATAAACTGACCCTTCCTTGTTCCAGGGTTCGGCGGTGGCGGCCCTGGGCGTATTCGTTCTACAGATATGGCAGACCACTGGCCGGTTCTTGTCACGAATCACGCCGGCGAGGATGACGTACGGCTTAGACAGATGCCCCGGGAACTACACGCTTCACGAAGAAGCGTCAAATGGAAACCACGAACAGTAACATGAAATCGTAGAAATTTCGTTTTGAATATGGCATCCGTGCAGAATTGTGGTGAGGTGACGTCAAAGGGAAGCGAAAATCGTTAAACGTGCTTTATACAAGGCACCGTGAGATAATACAAGTGGCACTTTTCCTTAAAAACCATATCCTCAACTGTTTGGGGGAGAGGGGGGGAGCAGTAGTTAACTAACAGTGAAAGAAATCAAAGCCTTTACCACACGTCTTTCGTGTTTCGCGTTTCGTTTCCTATTCGCCACTCACTCATCAAAAGTCCCAGCTTTTCTGCGTTACAGTACAAAATTTCATATACAATTCATATCTATAGCCTTCAGTGACAAACGAGTCGCAGACAAGAGCGGTGCCAGAAAATATTTCGTGAGAATTTAGCGCCCTATAGGAATTTCTTTTCTCCATATGTATTGTAGCGCAAATGATATATATATATATATATATATATATATATATATATATATATATATATATATATATATATTTACTGTCCCATACAACTCGTACCATCTAATTCATTAACATATTTATTGTACAATAAAAATAAATAAGGAACCGCTTGTTTGCAAACCTGCTGGTGCCTGGAAATGGGTGTAAATTATGCAATAAATAAATGCATAAATAAATGCATAAATAAACGAAACAAGATTTAGCGAGGGTTTTAAATCAATCGTTCTCCTTTCAACCTCCATGGCCCACAGTGCAGATGCGCTCTTGCTGTACCGGATCTCTTCGTACTGGTTCAGTCTTCTCACGGTCTGCTTGACAGTGGTGCTCGGCCTTACGTTCAGCCTATTGTGCCGTAAGTACGACGACGCTTGCTACCACTTCATATCAGCAATACATCGAAGCTCTTAGAGGCGTGCCAATCATTGGCTTTCAAACGAATAAAAAATATATGGTTTCCTCTCAACTTCCTTTTCATATAATACATAAGGCAACTTACGAAAGCTCCAGTATAATCGTACCCAGGGTACGATTATACTGGAGCTTGTCCGCAAAGTCCTTGAAGTCGGCGACCACGTAAGAGTAAACCATGGCCTCCAAGATTGTGGTCGAGCGGCGTGCCCGCCGCGCGGCCGCAAATCCTGGAGGCCGTGAGTATACACTATCTCCCACACCTATAACTCTTGAGACGTTCGCTGGATTTTGTAGCTGATGGTTGTCCCGTCCGCGATGTCCTCTTTTCGACGACCTCCCACTGATCGGGACTCCGTCCCCGAACTTCTCTTAACCGGCTCCCAATCTTTTACGTTCCTCTCAATATTTACTTCTCATATATATTTTTATCCCTCCTTATCCCCTCCCTTGTGAGCCACTGCTGAGGTGTCGCATGTTGGTGCAGACAGTTGTGGGGGTTCCCTTTTCTTTTAATTTTTTTTCCTCATTTCGACTCCCCCTCCCCCACCCCACCTGGTATTGCAAAGATGTGTTTAGAAAAATGTATTCAACGATTTATAGCACTTGTTACTCTACTATGGGAGAGCATAAAGCCCTCCCAGATGACTGGTATGTTGGGAGTTGGGAATTTGGTTTTGTCTTCATAATTACTGCTTTGTGGTATCGGATCTAAAGCCTGAAGTTGGCAAAGACGAAGTCTGGGCACGTTCCCCTGGCGGTTGTTGGTTGTTATCCTGTCATACGAAATGCATCGTAGAGTATCTCGAGACGTCATTTGCTACACATGCCAGTCATTGTACGTAATCATCATCATCGTCGCCATCATGGCTATGGCGCACGCCAGCGGACAAGTCTTGACCGTATATTAATCTCCGCTTCTAAAGGATTAACATTTTATTTCGATTCGTCTTGGTTTCCTGTATTTTAATCATATATCACTACTCACGATTACAACGTATAGCACGAATGACCTCTTTGCACTGAGCCCAATACCGCGATTTCCCGTTCCAGCTTCTTCGACCGACGACATACGAGATGCGGCGCGGCTGTCGAGTCCTCCGATGCTCAAGTTCTGGCGTCGGGCCGGCCTTCTCCGACACGTAAGCAAAGTGAGTATTAGACTGCTCTCCTTTTATAGTCTCCAGATTAGCTTTACGAATTATTGGCTTTCTTAATTGTGTAAAAAAATAAAACAAAGACAGCGCGCATTGAGCCACAATCCATCAAAGAATGCACTCACACTGACAGCTCGTGCGATGTGATTTTCACAATCCTTATGAAACGCTGTGTACGCCATCCCAACGAGTGAATATGACAGTCGAGTCCGTGAGGTTCTTATGGAAATATGACAAATATTTGACAACTATAAGGAATATCTAAATGTATTTTGTAAGGACACATGAAGAATTGTTGGAATAGCATACAAAAAGTTTCAGTAGAAATCTTCACCAGTAACGTAGTGAAAAACAATTTTTTCAGGAGGGTTTGAACTATAATTTATGTTTGTTTGTACATACGTTTGTACGCTTACTCTCATATATTTCCGTCATATAGAAACGAAAATTTATGGGGTCGGCTGTTAAAACCCCAGAACCCCCCCCCCCCCTCACCCCGGCTATGCCGCCAATATTCTCAATATACAAATAATAACGGCGAAAGCGGAGATTTACACCCAAATCGTCTGTAAAGCCGTAAAGCTACTTGGGAATGATGTAGGTTCGAGCAGAAAACGACGCACTGGAAGCTTTTCAAGGCTTCCTCGAAGCGTGTCGAGAGAGCAACGCAATGTCTTCCGATGGTCACCACCCAGTAATCAGCCATCAAGCTCACCGAAGGAGCAGGCGCAAGGACACGAGCAATGGGCAAGTCTGCCCTTTGTTCAGTTTGGCACGAGCGAAAGCGTTCATTAATAGCTGGCATGAAAATTTCGGCGTTAACGCGTGTTACAATTGCCGTTTTCTTTTCCTCCAAAAAAGAAGCCATACACAGAACAACAACAATGAGTAACAATATTTTCCGAAAAATACTACAAAATTTCATCATTATAGCTCTCCTCTTCCTGATTACCTATATGCTCGCTTTCTTGCGTGTTTATTTCTTCTGCGGTTTCTGTGTTTCTTGTTTGTTTGTTTCATGCTATATATATATATATATATATATATATATATATATATATATATATATATATATATATATATATATATATATATATATTATATATATATATATATATATATATATATATATTCAGGGCACCTTTGGTTCCGCAGCACCTATAATGAATCGATTTATGCTCCTATACGTAACCACTGCTGTTTCCTCCTCTTGTATGGACGCTTCGCTCACCACTAACTGGAATGCCACACGGCGAGATATTTGGCACGGCACCTTCGAACGCTTCACCACAAAGCAAATACAGCGTGCTGCTCACGAAGACATAGCACCTGTGTCTCGTGTTCCTTGTGCGCATGTCGAAGACAGCCGCTATGTATTCAAGAAGCGTGCACTGCATCTGTCCTGTGACGATGAACAACCTGTTATATCGAGATGTGTTGCTGGAACACCAGAACGCAAGCACTAGTTTAGAGCGAAATGTGTAACGCTTCGAATCCGCAAACAAGAGACACTCGCAAATATCGCTCAAGGACACTGTCTATGTCAGAATGTGATGAGCCACATCAACTGTTTTAGCACGCGTTGTAGATGGTTTCAAGATTGCAAGCGTTGTACCCCAAAAATGTTCCGGTCACCTCATTTCCCAGCTCCTGACTTTGAAACTGCGATCACGTTCTCAAGTTTTTTTTTTGTCTTTCTTTAACTTTTCGGATAAAAGAAATGTGCGTAAGGTTCAAAGGAATCTATTATTATTTTATGTAGCCCAAAAGAACATCTATTTGAATATATTTTTCCAAATAAAGGAAGAAAAGTGTAGAGAAGAGAATAAGCGGGCTATTTTCAAGAATTTTCTCCCCCCCCCCCCCCGATGCTAATAAGGCACATCGGCGGATGAAACCGGATGTCATCAAAGCTCTGTGTTTGTAAACAATGTAACGTTCTAAACTTATGGCTATTGAGCTTCTGTGTTTCGTTTTATTTTTGTTTGTTTCCTTTTTTTTCCTGAACCAGGAGCATCGTGAGACCAGCGAGATGGTGCACAACAACGCTGCTCTCGAAGTTTGGCCATTGCAAACGACTAAAGAAGACGATAATCTCACCAGTGTACGTGATAACGTGGACGACATCTGTCTACAGCCGATGCTCTCAGGTCGCGCAGAAGATGGAATACCGCTTCACGGACGAAAAGCCGCATTAAACTACCGAGAACAGCCAACTCTATAACCTAAAATGGCTGTGCAGGCTATTGCGACGTCCCCTGCTAGAGGCTGACGTCATCACCGAGGAATGAACTTCGCACACTTCGAGAGTACTACAGGCAGCGGAAGGAAACGGGGTGCTCACCTTTCTCGAAGTATCTCAAGTCTGTGCGCACAGCCAAACACAGCTAGAATGAACTCTTCTACCACGAAATTGCCTGCACAACGAAATGCGTCACATATACGGTATGGCCAGTTTTATACCTTGCTCATGTTTTCTGAACGCCCTACAACGAAGACACGCAACAATGATTCTGCCTGTTTAGAGAAGCAGTTCATACGTTCTGCATTGTTTCATAACGAACACTCATACGGCTCACGTATTTAGCTGCAGCCAAATGAAACGTACCAACGTGACTGCAACGCCATCTCGCGCTTACATTTAGAGGGTACAAAAATAAAAAAAAACGGTTTAATACGGATGAATAAATAACACCCGCAAAATATCCCGTGTTTTGTGGCACGGTGTTTTGGTTTAGCGTGAAATGAATGTCTTTACCTCTGCCCTCGCCCTGACCTTTCACCACGGCACGTCATCAACCTCACCGGCAGCAGGCTAAGTTGTGGTTTGGCAATTAGGAAAGTGTGCTACTTCGCAGAAGAAAATTTTAGCAGTAATAATTACGCCACAGCATGACTGAGACAATGGGCGTAGAAGACGCAACGCAGCCGAGCAGCTGACTTAAAACTTCAGTCCGTGTTGCGTGTTCTTCGTCCATTACCTCAGCCTCGCTGTGCCTTCATCCTCACCTAGGTCAATGCCTTACTGTAAATTTCAGGCTACGTTCCATTAAAACCGAAGCTGTATAAGCCACCGGTAAAAACCTCGGTACGTACAAGTGTGTGCAAGAAACTATCATCATCATGAATGGGTATGTGCAACAGAAATTAGGCAGCTCCCTCTACGCGTATACAGCTCTGGTCCACTATACATTGAAGAAGGCAATGAATGGGCGGCATTCCACAGTCAAGATTTCTGGACACACTAATAATAACAATGGTTGCGTTTTAACGTCCAAAAACCACGATGTGATTATCAGAGACGTCGTAGTGGAGTGCTCCGGAAATTTCAACCGCCTGGGGTTCTTTCCCGTGCACCTACATCTAAGCACACGGGCATCAAGCATTTTCGCCTATACAGACCTAACTAGTGATTGAAAAGAGAGAGAAAATGAATGTAATAAAGGTACATGAGTTAATTACAGACTACGTCCAGTTTGCTACCTTACAAGTGGTAAGATTGGAACAAGGGAGCGAAAGAGAGAAAGAGGGCTTCAATAAACCATCGGGATTAATGCAGTGATAAACAGCGTAGCCGCATGTTTTCAGCTTCGATGAAGCAACTGCACGGAGTGCTTCAGCGGTTCGTGCAAGGAGATAATCCTATGAGGAAAGGGAAAGGCGACGGTGACAGCGAGAAGACGCCGAAACATACGGACGAACGAAAAAACAAAACTTTATTTAAACAAAAAAAAAGATACGCCCTGCAAGGTTACCGGCCCGAGCTCAAGCCACCCGGACGTTTTGTGCGGTGAGGCGTAGCCTTTTCACCGCTGTCCAGGCCCGCTGGATTGCCCACAGTTGTTCCTGCAGATCTCTGGCCTAGTCAGCGCACTTAGCCAAACGATAGAAGCCGTACGCCAACGACGACAGCCCATAGATCGACGGCAGTTGCGAGCGTTTGGTATCAGTGCGAGCTTTCGTCTCTAGAGTTTGAACACCTGTGTCGTGTATGTGCCTTTCTTTCTCTGCGCTCAGAAGCATCTTATATATAGCAAGAAACCTAGCGTCACCTAGCTGGCCTTTCACTTCACTTCACTTTATTACCTTGTAGACCCCTTGGTAGAGGTATTACACAAGGGTGGGAACACATTAGTCTGTATTTGAATAAACATAACTGAAAATGCAGAAATAGAAAAGAGAAAAAATGCATGTGCTATACAATTGCATAATACATAACACCGAATGAGGCAAAAAAGTACAGATGAGTACATAAGGTGATGTGTTAATTACGCCAGCACAAATACTTATATACCCAAACAATAAACAGTAAAAAATGAAATAAACGCTTACACTGCTAAAAGTGCGTCGGCACACTCTCCGTAAACGCTCACGGGCAAGTGATGGCACTAATCTGGTGGGGCAGGTTGGTTCATTTTGTAGCGGTATGGCAAAAGAATGAGGCGATAAAGGTAGTAGTGCACGTGCGAGGACGGCCCACTTGAAGTGTGTGTCGTGTACGATGAGATGTTCGCGCTGCTGGGAGGATGTAGACGGTTTCAAGATTGCTAGTGTTGTACCCCAGAATACTTTCGGTCACCTCATTTACCAGCTCCTAACGTTGAAACTGAAAACAAGTTCCTTTTAAATGTAAGAAATATATTTCTTTAGTTTTTCAGGTAAAAGAAACGTGCGTAAAGTTCAAGGGAATCTTTTAGAATTTGTATGTAGCTCAAAAGAACATTTTTTTTCAAATATATTTTGTCTGATAAAGGAAAGAAGGTGTAGAAAGTCAGTGGGCTATTTTCTAAGTACTTTTTTTAAGTACTCTTTTTTTCCGCGAACCATTGCTGATTGGAATTCGCTGCCTGAAAATATTGTTTCTTTAAAATCTGCAAGTGCATTTGAAAGTGCGCTACTTATATATTTGGAAATGCAGTAAAACAGTGAATGTTCATCGCTTTCACTTTTGGATTTCGTCGTTTTTTTCACTATATGTTTTATTGATGCAGTGTACTTAATAATTTACGCACCCGACGTATTAATGATGCAGTGTTACTTCAGGGTTCAATTAATGATGCAATGTTCAATTGATGCAGTGTTCAATTAATGATGCAGTGTTACTTCATAATTTACGCACCTGACGTATTCTGAGAAGAGTTCTTTTTTGTTTACTTTTACACTTCTTCAAGATAGTGTGCGTCACTCTCCTTAGAACTGTATTATTTTTTTTTTTATCCTGACAGGCTGCGCTGGTAATACTTCTAGATATGCCGTAAGATTGCTTTGTTTCCCTTTTCTGTGAGCTTGTGTGCCTTACGGCTCCGTTTGTGCTTGTCAATTTGAAACTGTATATTTTCCCACCTGCATGGTCCTTTGTGACTGCAGTATACTGTAAATAAAAATAAAAAATAAAAATAAAGCTCTTCTTGCCCAGCGATGCTATTTAAGCCCTTCGGTGGACAAAACCGGATGCCATCAAGCTGCTGTTTGTAAACAGGGCGGTTGATTAAGAAAAACGAAAGGGTTTTAAAGTGCGCCGGTGCGTGCAAAAAATGAAGCAGACTCAATGGTTTTTTTATTAAGTAAGATATGCTTGCGTCGTAGGAATATTTAGAATGGATTAACCTCATGGCATGGTTTTGAACGGCTTCGAATGCGTTGATGGAGTATGTTTGGTCAGGATTCCATATAGCGGATGCGTATTCAAGTTTTCGGTCTGACTATATTGCCTGGTAGGCCAGCTGTTTTACAGCTTTGGGGGCGCGATTAAGATGCTGCTCGAGAAAACCCAGTGATTCGTTATTAGATGAAGCGATATTAGTGACATGATCGCGCCAGGATAAGTAGATCAATATGGTAGCTCCTATATATGTATCGCAGCGCAACACAATGGTTAACGTGATTGATTGTGTATCGGTAAAGAAATGAATCCGCGCCGGCGAGAAAATACAGCCTCTTTACACGTCTCGGGATTAAGATCGATTAACCAATGGTCGCCACCACTGCTGCAGTTAATTTCCTCCTGGAGATATACGTCTTGATTTGATGAGTTAATAATTTTTTGATAAAGGCCGCAGTTGTCTCCGAACAAACGAACGTTGCAAGATACTTGCAGAGGTAGGTCATTTATAAACATTAGGAAAAGTTGATGTCCAGGGACAAATCCTTTCGGTACGCCGGAAGTCACTGGGAGGAGGCTAGATTCACAGTTGTAACTGGTCACAGATTTGAACAGTTCGTCAGGAAGGCTTCTATCTATCACCAAATGTCGGAGTTAATATTCGCAAGAGAAAGTTTTAGTAATAGGCGTCGGTGTGGCACTTTATCGAACGCTTCTGCGAAATTTAGGAATATGACGTCTGTTTGGAGGTTACAATCAAAGTCGGTGTGAATATTATGCAGAAGAATGGTCAGTTGTGTTTTGCAGGAGACACCTATGTGGAACCCAAGCTGCGAAAATGAAAGTATTTGTTCCAGTCAAGAATCTTCGTGATTTCTGTGTATAAGAAATGTTCCGTGAGCTTACAGGGCACAGTCGTTAATAAAATGCGGCGGATCATTAAGCGGGTAATTCCTGTCACCTGTTTTGTAGATGGGAACAACCTTCCAAAACTTCCAGTCATATGGCATTTCACCAGTTGAAAGTGACTGTGAGGACAGCAAACACGGGAAAACCGCTGTGACGTGTTTAGTATTGTTTAACAGTTTTGAACTGACGTCATTCCCACCAGCTGATGTGTGTTCAAGCTTGTCGATTAACGATGGGATACTATCGGCGAAAAATGTGATGGTTGGCATAACGCTTGTATCAGTACGCGATAAAAAATGTGGCGTCGTAGGCTCCTTTGTAAGTACAGATATAAAGTCGGCGCCTGCATTAAAAAGGTTCCCGCACTCTATATTGTCGACCAGTTCACCTTCTTCATTGGCGAGTGTTACACTGTGCCTATCTTGAGGAAGTATCACCTGCCGGAATTTCTTCGTGCTACTGGTTAAGGAGTTCCCGAAGGTCTTCACCAAAAGACCTATCTTTCGCCCTGTAAATTTGCGGTTAGGTATGCGCGTTTCAGCAGCGTAATATTTCCCCGTGCAGAAATGTATTTTTGCATATTGCGGCGCTATGCAAGCGTTTCGTTTTTTGTTTTTTCGTATTTTAGGAGAAATGATTAAACCATGGTTTTTGTTCGTACATTCGAAAGGAAATATTTAGTATGCCTGTTCGCTAATTCGTTTATTTTCTTTCTGAATATCAGCCAGTTTTCATGAATACTGCGGTTTTGAAAAGTATCTTGAATGGAAGTAGGAAATTGTGCAAATGTTCACATAATGCATCATAATCACCTTTGCGTGTAGATGTAATGGTTTCTCGTGCTTTCTGCTGCAGAGCGGAAGCAAAGGGAAACAAAGCATGAATGACCTTGTGATCGCTTATTTTTCGAAGAAAGGTAATGGACGACAAAAAGTATACTAGATTCTAAAATGTTTGCAGTGTCTTGGGTAACGCCAGTTGGCTCTGATACATGGCTCTGATTTGGGCCTGTGTTAAATTAAAGTTGAGGCAAACGTCCTAGAAATATCTCGCTTCAGTTCGGTTTACTGTATCTAGCCTCAGTTTGGTTTGCTAGAGAAGGTGCAGAGCTGCGCAAATCAACATCTGGTAGGTTACGGAGGGAGGAGAAAGTTTAAGCGGAAGGACAGGGAGGTTAGCCAGTTCTTAGACCAGATGGCTACCCCTGTGCTGGGAAAAGGGCTGAGTGGAATAAAAGATGATAAAAAGAAATGTTGTAAAGAGAGAGAGAGAAATTACAAAAAAAAACTGTCGACAGAAGAAACAACATCAAAGAGTATAAGTCATTAAGTCTGTCTCTCACACCTGTTGTCCGCAAAAAGCGTAGCAAAGCTTTGAAAGCCTTCTGGGTAGAGGATGGGCTCGGCCAACGACCCAGAATCCTTTGTTCCAACAAAGGCCGATCATCCACTCTATCCAGAGCTGCACTCAGTTCTTGTCTTGGCGCGTTGAAATGGGTGCACTCACATAGAAGGTGCGCGATGGTTTATTCGCAGCTGCAGTTCGTGCATGTAGAAGAGCTGGCCATTCCAGTAAGATAGGAGTATGCGTTCGTGAAGGCCGCTCCAAGCTGCAGGCGGCGTAGAAGAGTCTCCTCAGGCAGGTTAAATACATTCTTCTTTTTTTAGGTTAAAGTATTCAAAAAAAGGTCGACATTTGGATAGCGAGAGCAAACAATATTCAGTGCATTGTTTAGATTACGAACGAAGTCAACGCTGTTACGTATAGGGGACTGCAACAAGCACCTAAAATTACAGATTGCGGGGCGGCATGACATAGAATAAACAGTATATCTAGTTCTGATGGGATGTTGATAGCAGAGCACGACAACTGCTGACTAACTGCAATGAGCACACCTCCTCCTCTGGTCCCGGCACTATCTTTACGAAAGACGGCGAAGTTTGGCAGATCAGTCAACACTTCCTCTGAGAATAAACAAACCGGGTCCTAGCCTAATCATATTTACGTGCGCGCGTCAAAGCCGCAAAAACTGTGAATGGCAACGCAGGCATTCTAAGCCCACAAAGCACATCGTTAAAGCATGTCCTTCGCGATTAACAATCAGGGAACGCCTTGTTTTCGAGGCCATAACGGACTCGGAAGAATTGTCTTACCTTGCGAAGCACTCATGCAGCCCGGCTCGCTTGAAATGTGAAGGTGGGTTATCTTGAAGACTGCGTGTCACTTGCTCTGCCGGCAATGAGTCGGTCGTCTTGCGCATAGATACGAGACGCTGGGCAATCTGCAGCACTCCGCGCCAAAGCCGCAATAAATGCGTGCGCAATGGTTTGAAAGCATACTTTTTCTTTTGTTTTTTTTTACTTCAGCGCCGCTTTGGCTGGACGAATTATCACCAAATGTCGAGTGCGAATTTTTTGCTTCAGAACCAGCGTCCACCCTCAGGGAAGGTACAAAAGCTTTTTTTTTGTGGTTGATAGGATTAAGCTGCTCTTACCACCTGTATAATCACAGCAAAAAATGCAGGTATCGGGAAAGAAACGTCAACTTCTGCAAGTCAGAGAAACGAAACGCGGCGTTTGATCTTAAGCGAACATTGAGAACAAAAAGTGATCTACAATAATAAAAGGCAGCAGTACTGCGCAGGCAATTAACGATTGTCGGGCTGCACGTCATCCTCGTAGGTAAACACGAATACGTAGACATAAAAAAATATCCTAGGCAAATGTCCACACAGTACACGGCTTTTCGATCACAAAAGCCCGGATCACCTTGAGACGCGTTGGCGCGATGCTCAGAACTCGAAAACCAAGTTTGGGCCATCGCAGCAGGCGTGGGAAGTGACTGAAAGGCTAAACATTCTCGCGACCACCCAGGTAGCCTTGGCCAGGCCACCAATCCAGGCTATCCTGGCCAAGGCTACCTGGTGCGCTCTGGATCCGCCACTGGATTGGTGGCCTGGCCAAGACTACCTGGGTGGTCGCGGGAAAGTTTAGCCTTCTGGATTCGCCGCTGGGCCCTCTGGATCGCCCTCTTCCTTAAAGCCTGGCAGCACCTCCCTTCAGTGCTTGCCATTCATCTGCTATCACCAGTTTGGACAAATGAATGGGATCACTGCGAGCCCACATTAACAGTATTTATGACATGACATGGTTGTTGTGCTAGTAAAAACAAAAAAGTAATTACTACGCCCACTTTTCAGGTGTTACCCCCCCCGCCGCGGTGGTCTAGTGGCTAAGGTACTCGGCTGCTGACCCGCAGGTCACGGGTTCGATTCCCGGCTGCGGCGGCTGCATTTCCGATGGAGGCGGAAATGTTGTAGGCTCGTGTACTCAGATTTGGGTGCACGTTAAAGAACCCCGGGTGGTCAAAATTTCCGGAGCCCTCCACTACGGCGTCTCTCATAATCAAATGGTGGTTTTGGGACGTTGAACCCACAAATCAATCAATCAATCAATCAAATCATCACCTTTAAGGTGTTAATTCAAGTAACCGCCCCCCTCCCAAATAGGTGGTTGGATCCGCCTTTGTGCTCATCTGCAGGTAATTAGGGGTCCTTGCTTTCAAAGGCCGCATATGACAATTTATTGTCTATATTAGATCCTTACGAACGTTCATACCAAAGCTTGGCTGCAGAAAATCACAACGCTACGCAAGACAATCGAAAAATTTTACCTTGGATTTCGAACAAGGTTGGGGCTTTTGTCTTGGGCGCCGTAACAAACTACATTCGTGTTTGGACACAAGATGACAGCGCCACAGCCAGGCAAACTTGGTTCATACGTGTTGAATTGTACATTTCGATTTCACGTGCGTACGCTGCCTATCTAATAAAAGCCACAGCAGCATTTATTCGTGCATATTGACGATATTCAATCTCATTTAAGATCGCGCGAAAACGCTAGCATGAGTAACAAAAGAAAGCCTACAACCAAAGGCAGTAAAGTATGTCCTTTGAGAATAAACAAGAAGGGTCCTTTCCTTTGGCGCGATGCTCAGAACTCGAAAACCAAGTTTGGGCCATCGCAGCAGGCGTGGGAAGTGACTGAAAGGCTAAACTTTCCCGAGACCACCCAGGTAGCCTTGGCCAGGCCACCAATCCAGGCTATCCTGGCCAAGGCACCGAGTCCTTCTCCAATTTCTTCTCCGACGCCTGCAAAATTTGCAAGGTTTTTCTTTAAAAACGATAGAGGGCAGCACTCCTCCAGCAAGCGCTTCATTGTTGAAGAGCGCGTTATTTGAAGAGCGCGAAAAAATGTCTCGGGAAATGAATCGGGGCATTTTCTCTAGACATACACAATAGAACAAAACTAATTGGGTGCATTCTGAGCAAGAATTCTGAAAATGTGTACGCGTGATCCTTGCGTGAAATATTGCTTTTCATTATTTTTTTTTTTCTCTTTTTTTAACCTGTGCCACCGTTCCTGCCGAAATTCGCACCCATGTCAGTCTTCCGAATTCGCGTGATGCACAGAATTCAGGTACGAACAGATATATTCGTTGCTAGTCATTGAAATTGCTTCGTAAAGATCACTCATGTTCCTTGCCTTACCTAAAACCACAATGTT